>CM046867.1:31994627-32194762 GCA_025617745.1 Heliocidaris erythrogramma
TGTATAAATATTTATGCACATATATTCGCCGAGTAGCTAGTGGCAAGCTATTCCATTAACCTGCTTTTTATAAATGAGCCTCGATGCTTGGAATCCAGTTTGCATACATTACTTGTAGCTATGTCCAGCAAGCCTCCGGCAAGCTTTCAGGTTGTCAAGAACAACCTTTGTTTGAAAGGTATGTATAAAATTTGCATACATTACCGAAGCGGTCTATTGGTAAAATGGTTTCCACTTTGCTGCAGCAATTTTTTGAAGCAGTTGACCATGTTATGTATGAATAAGGCTTTATAGCATTTAATACAAGTTCTTTCATTTACTTCTGATTTACTAAAATCGGAAAGGTACAATAGCTGGTTTTAATCAAAACTAATTCATATCTTCCTCGATTTCATGTTGACAGTAAATTATAGAAGATTAGAGAGTCTGGAAACCAGCTTAGCATGGATCAGATACAGATGTTTCTACTATAACTCATTAAAACACTGTATGACGGAGAAGCACTGTACATGGGGCTGGTTACCGCGTAATCTATATCGCCAAGTTCAAGTTGTTCAATTCATTATTAAGTACACTAACACAATAAAGAAGTTGAAATGAAAATTTTCATTTTACTTCACATTAGGACAGGTCTATGCTTTAGTAGGCCTGCCTCATTAGTTCAAATATCAGGTAAAATAAAACGTTTACTATAAATTTATGTTCATTATGTAATAAATACTATATGGGTATCTCTGACCTGTGTAATATCCACGATGCTTAACTATTTTTTTTTTTTTTGCAAAGCCGGAATGTTTTTGATCATTTCTGTTTCACTTACCTTGAGATTCTGTCTCTGAGACTGACGAGTTCTTCCTTTGCCTCCTTAGCCTCCTCCTTGTCCGAGAAGACTGCATCATCCTCTTCTTTTCCCTCTGAGTTTTCCACATTCTTCTCTTCTTTCTCTGATAGCTTGGTGTCGGCTTCAGCTTTGGTCTCTGGAACAGGCTCATTAGGCTGGCTGGATCGCCTTGCATCGGTCTTTGGAGTACCGTTGCCATTGACGATCACCTTATTGCTTGATTTGACGGGTTCTGCAGCGGGGATCTTGGCTTCGAAGAGAGCCTTGCTGGCCGCCACGCTCAACCGCCTCTCCTCGACGATGGCCGCATCCTCCTCTTCCTTCTTTTTCACCTCCTCCACGTCTTTCTCCGTCTCGGAGCTCTCCTTCTCCACCTCCTCCTTCTTCTTCATCTCTGGTGGTGGTGGTGATGCAGGGGCTGCATCCTCCTCCAGGGCTTGCATCTCCACCGGTGTCGCTGGTGGTTCGGGCGTGGTAGGAGTGCTGGGTTTCGCCTCCTTCTCGGGTTCCTTCTTGGTATCACCCTTCTTAGCGGGGTCATCCTTCATGATGATGATGACCTCCTTGGGGACTGTTGGAAGGATAATTGGTTCTTCCTCCTCCTCCTCTCCCGCCTCCTCCTCCTCCTCGAGGGTGGTATCTTTGCTGGTCTTCAGGTCATCGGAGGATGGGGACTCGATGATGACAACTGGTACTGCATCTTTCTTGGGTGTGTCTCCCTTCTCCTCATCTAATGAACAAAGAAAATATGAATTGGAACATGAAACTGGAAATTCAACCAAATTCATACCATTTGCTGAGAAGGACGATACATCACATCTTCTGACATAGAGTTAACGTCCTTTTGGCACCCAGCAGATGATTTATCTAGTATTAAGGATGCCAGCCATGCACTGATTTCTACAAAAGTAATAAGAACTGTATTAAGGGCTGAGGATATTTCATGTGCAAAGTTTGTTATCACTTTAAAAATCAATTAAAATCACAATACAGAAAGAGCAAATTGACTCGTTTTTAAATTGATGACCCCGTGCTGTAACTTAAAAGTATTTCTACAACAATTTACAAAGGATGTACATTTATGTTATCTCAGTGTTGCTGAGAATTCAAAAGAACAAAATTCTATTAGATTAACAATTTCATAAACTTAAAAATTCAGTTACATTATAATGAAATCTTGCCCTAACCTAATCATTTTCTATATTTGCAATATAATCAAACTCCACTAATATCCAATAACATGATATCCACTGAAAAAAAAACAAAACATTTTGGTCCTCCCTTTATGCTGAAATTTAAAAAACAAAGCAAAATCATTTCAGCAATCAACTTGAATTCCCAATTTGCAAGTTGTTCCGCCCCACCTAATCACCTAGAACACCACCACCACGATTTGATCCGAAAATCCAAAGAGGTAAGCTCATCTAACCCACCCTTCCATATATTCCCAGGATTTTCCCAAAGACTGCTGGGGAAACATAAAATAATAACATGCTTATATAATAGACAATACATGCTATGAGATGGCAGGAGTTACTATGCATGCTTTAGTTGATTTTTTTTTTGTGGATAGAATATACAAATTTCCATTGAAATAGGAGCTTGATGATGTGGGACCTTCCATTTGGAGGCATTTAACTTCTTTTTTTTTTCTTTTCTAGAAGCATACTTACCTTGGTCAAATCCAAGTTACAGTAAATCTCACAAATGGATATGTTGACACAAATTATTTTTTTCCTTCTCTATGATCCACATGAGGCATCGTAAATACATGTAGATAAAAAATGCTACATTACTTAGCAGGTTGTGAAGTGTAGAATTATTTGAAAAGATCCATATTTCTAACATCAACTATCCTGTACCAAAGAAATAAATAGCAGTATCCAAAATATTGATTGATAATAGCATTGTTGAATTCCTGATCATGTTGTTGTGGACAGAGTTGAGTTTAGGAATTTCATTTATCTTTTCATACAAAGAAGTATGCATAGGCTTAGAGAGATTTCCTAATAACATATATTTCTTGGAGGGGATGGGACGGGATGGGACGGGACGGGATGGGACGGGACGGGATGGGGGGTGGGGGTGGGGGATAAGGGGGTTGGTTGGAGGTGGGGAAATATACATGACCATATCCTTGACCAGGGTAATAAACAAAACTGACCTCTATGGATAACATCTTAAAAGGAAAGTCCATTCTAACACTAATTCTATATCACATATAAAACCAGGGAAAAAAGAAATTCCAGTAAAAGATTAACAAAAAATCAAACCAATAAGAAAGAAGTTCAGGATTTTTGAAGCTCTGATCCACGAACACACACAAAACCACCCCCCCTCCCAAGAAATCAGCATCTTTATGATGGCATACATGTAACTCAGGATCTCTCACTTTGTTTTTCTTTCACGATACACATAGTTATCTAAAATATCCTCTTTCCTTGGCTGTTGGTGAAGAAATAGATCTATTTTGTGGGATTTCAAATAAATTCTACAACATTATATACCAAGGGAAAGGAACATGTTTAAGGCTTACATATAGAATCTAACAACCCCTCTTATATAAAGACACTGTATATGCAATATGCCATTGCAAAAGTGGCCTGAACATTTCCCTAACCTTGCGACTCTTTAAAATGTTGACCCAGCCCATGTCTAACCACTGCAGCACTGAGGCTCCATACGCCAGATTATTTTTAAACCATTAAATTTACCCAGACACAGTCTTCGTTTTCAGTAAGACCTCGTTCCAAAACTTGACTGGGCTGCAAACCTTGACAATTAGTAAATGTCAGAATTGATTTTGACCTAAAAACGTGATGAGATGGCTCTGTGCCAAGAAGCGCAAGATAAGACCAGAGGGAGTCTGCAAAATAGTGACTAGCCCCTCCATCTTTTGAGTCAATGTTCCTTTTAGGTCAATTTTCAATTTTGGAGAAAGTAGAAGCACCAATACTGTAATCGGAGTATCCCTCATTTCAAAACTGCAAACATTTATAAACCATCTTCTTTTTCAGAGATGATGATGATGTTATCTAAGGGATCACTGAAACCTATGATTTGTTTTAAAAAGATATATATCTACATTATTATCTTGAACATTCGGTAAGTAATTCAAGTAATTATTGTATGAAAACATGGCCCAGGATTAATGGGGAAAAATGGTCTAGAAGGTTGAATGAACTAGCATTTCCATCTAAAATGAATTCATTTCACTGCCATTTCCCTGCCATTTCCCTCATAGAAAATACCATATATTCAAAATGAAAATGTGTTTAAATATCTGAATGCTTCAACAGGAACATATTCAAATGGCTGAGTAAAATTTGACTTTTCTGCTTTACAATATAAGTGTACATGTATATGTTATGTAATTTATACCATTCTGAATCAAAAGAAGCACACAAATGTGTGAAAAACTTTTTCACAGTAACATTTATCAAAGTTTGTTGAGAAAATTTCAGCTTCCATTTCATTTACAGGCAGCATACATGCATGTACAGTGTTTACAAGGTAGCTTAATTATTTTTAGGATATTTTGATGGGATTAATATCTCCTTGATCCTACATGTAACAACCTAGTCCTAGCCCCAATTTAATCCCCTCTGAAGGACTACTGACGACTCATGATCTCTGTGAACATTCATGACGTTGTCGAGACCTTGAGGACTTTCCTTGAACTAAATCAAGCAATTCATTTTTAGATGCTGACATTTTTAAGAAGACAGGTGGCACACTCTTTAGCAATACAAGAACATTACAAAAACAGAACAAATTTTCTGCGATGTTGTTGTCAGTCTGCAGGTACCGAACCTACTTGACACTAAAGCCTTGAGCCTAGCCTAACTTGTCAGTCTTTGGCTGTGTCACATAAGAGCAGCTAAGCACACAATTTAGAGTAGGTTGTGCATGCAAACCAGTTTACTGAATGAGCCTGAAATAGAGAGTCCAAACAGGCTGGTGAACCATATGTTCTTTACGATCTGAAGCCTGAAAAAGCCTGAAAACAGAGAGATGACAGGGCCTGAATTCAGATGTACATATATCTATTTTGAGCCTGATCGGTTAGTCATGGATGGACATTTTAAAGTTTTTTAAAGTTTGAAGGCCTGTAGAAAATAAATATTGAACTGAAGCAAGCTATTTCATGTTTCACTGTGAAGGGCTGGAGAAAGGAATTGAAATTTGATAAAATTTGGTTGCCATGGTCGCCTACTAAAATTATAATCCATAAAAAATTCAATGTCACTGACAGGCAAAATGCCTTCTCTTAGCTAATCAGGCTCTTTTCAACTTTCAAGAATAATTCCTTGTTCATGCCCTCAACCCTAAAACCAACTGGACTAACCAATAGACAATCAGTTAGACTACCTAACTCGCCAGAATCAGCCCAATGCCATAGTATATCATCATAGTTCTGATCCTGGAACCTTAAAAAATAAGCATGGGTTTTGAAATACAGTCATGTAATCACTCCTTGCAGCAATGAAGACCATTATTAAGCCAGCTTTTCTGTGCACATTACACCAATCCTTTTTCTTCAGCAATAATGAATGAACTACACTGACATTTTTGGGTGCTGAATGATACATGATGTTGCTGGATGAAAATTTCTTCAAGGATGAAAATTTCTTCAATGATGATGGATGAAAAAGGAAGTAGTTTGAAATGTGATGATCATCAATGATGCTTTCAGAAAATGGTGCGCTTAATGAAGCATTTGATGAATTAAGATTATTCTTTTTAAGGAGGAGGAACAAAAATACACATTTCTATCTAATAATACAAAACTTTTGGACCTCATCTTATAAAGAGTTGCAATTGATCTGAATCAATCGCAATTTACAGTCTCCTATCTATTTTGTACAAAGTTGCAATTGATATCAATCGCAAATTAAGTTGCAATTAATCGCAACTCTTAAAGACGGAGCCCTGGCCTGAATTAACCAGGATTATTCAAATCCTACAATGCAATTGAAAATTGTTTCACCATGTTTCCAGCCAGAATCTTAGAAAAATATCATATACATGTATTATGAAAGTAATTTTGCTAGTATGCTTTTCACAGTGTGACCAAAATAGCTTTCTTTTTTAAATGATAACTCAACAGCACCTTATACTTCCTATAGATGGTTGATGATAAATTTGATTGCAAATTACATGTCTCTTTATGGGTTGGTACATGTACATCCTAGGTACTGCATGACATTGCATTCTCTTGCATGGAAACTTCAGACGATGTTGTCCAGCATTTAATTATTTTAAAACTGGCCAGGTCACTACCACCATAGCAACCCAGACATCTAACTCGTGTCAATTAAACTTGTAGAGGAACTACGTGAATATTTCCATTCAGCAAAAACACAACCTTGAACACGTCTCAAAGTAGTCCCGAGGCGCAGAGGCGGATATATTCAATAAGCTCCATTTTGCACTAATACAGGATCTATTGCAGTGTCCTGCAATTAAATGGGCATGCCAAATTTAAGATCAAAGTCAAGGTTGTGGATCAAAGGTGCTTAATGCAAACAAAATCTAAATAGGGATTATTGAAGGATGTTTGACCGAGTAAAATAAATTTCAAATTAATTCTGTGTTGTAGGCGATGGATTCACAGCAATGAATGACTTTTTTTCTGAAATGCTGCAGCATCACTTTAATAAGCATGAGCAAAATGATCAATTTTTGTTTGAATGGAATTTAAAGTAATTATGCAAACATGCACACTGAATCTCCCTGAGCAGGAGTACATATATATTCCTTTCTTTTTCATACAAACAATTTTCAGATATGCACCAGTTTCTCACTTTTCTGAGAAAGATTATTTCTCATTTTGCTTGGAAAAGTGATTTTGAAACCCAGTCGGCAGGAATTTTTTTTTTCTTCATTTAATAAAACAATTTAAAGATATGCAGCAGATTTTCACTTTTATCTTTTCTGATCAAGATTATCTCTGACTGTGGTCTAAATGTGATTTGATTTTACAAGCTATGAGAACAAAACACACAGAGCAGCAACTCTTTATGCTTTTTCAGACACTATGGCCCGAGCTATAATGATCTTCTCTATTTAAACTGAACAACATAGCTGCACATTCAGACATAGGACAAGAATCAGCCGATAAGGCACACCAATATTTCCAGAGAATATTCCCATGCACTTATCCAGAGAAGACGTAGGAAAAAGAGACACTGGGCTAAATAGAACGCTCCCTTAAAATGCTGCCTTCCAATGCGATGGACTTTGTAGTGACTTTTCCAAGAACAGAGGAAATGAAATGAAATACATGAACAAGAGGCTTGACAAAACTCTCAAAAGGAAGAAAATGAAATCTGGGGAGCATTTCATCAAGCAGTTTTGTCAGTGACTTTTACTGACAAGTTTGCTCTCAACCAATCAGATACAAGGATTTCAGTAGCTTATAACAGTTGTCAGTAAAAATCACTGACAAAATGCTTGATGAAACGCTCCCCAGATGAAGTCTGAAATAAAGAAAAAGTAAAGAACAGGCACAGACCATTTGAGACGGATGTAATATGAAATATTCACATAGGGGGAATACCCAATGATGTATTGTATGTTGGAAGATGAATTATTATCATTATCTCAAATTTATGCTGGCTTCCATGTTCAGCAACCCCATAAAATTATTTTTTATCCTTTTAAAGAACTTGATTTTAATTTTGCTTCCTTTTCCTATATATTATTTGCTACTGTGAACAATAGCCACTTCAGGTTGTAACTGATAGTTGTTGACAGCTGGTCACACCAACAGTCCCTGGAGAGGTCCCAACACATGTACGCCAAATAAATTTGTTTCTTGATGCTCAGGTTTTGATACGAAATATCTCTTTTTTATTTTAAAAGGCAAAAACTAAAGGATGAGTATTTCAATTTTATGAATTATGAATGGGTATAAAGAAAAGTGAGTTATTACGTGAATCATGACAATGATCATAAGACAATAAAATTTTGAGAATATTAACTTTTGTTTTCCTGTTTTGGTTTTGTTATGTTATTATGAATATGGACATGAAAATTTGATCTCATTTTACAAAGAAAATATTAAATAAGCCATTAAACTTTCATAATATGATACGAATTCATTATATTCTATTCACATTTTTAGGTCATTTCCAATTTTTATTTTATTTATTTCTCATCGTTCACATGGATATAATTAAACAATTAAGTTATGCTAGAAAAATGTAAAATTTGACAGAGCATGTGAATTTACCATTTCCCACTCGAAAATCATGAATATTCCCCCCATTCTGCAACATGATTATGAGACTGTTATTGATTGCAAGGCCATGCATGCGGATGTCATGATTCGGGGGGATGGGGTGGGAGAGGGTGCACAGAATTAATGGGAGACGAGAAACACCTACATTACACATGGGTTGACAGAACACTCTTGATTTTCGTATGAAGTTTGTGGCACAAATTCAAAACTTTTTTACCTTCAGGGGTCAAGTTGGTGGTGCCCTGTACAGAGTCCTCAGGGGGTAGAGTTCCACTGATTCCTGGATAATTACTATCATTAACATCATCATCATTATCATCATCATCTTTAGCATTAGTGGTATCCGTGTCCAAGGCAAGATGAGCATCCATCACGCTCTCTTCTGCAAGAGCGGATGGCATCTTTGATTCCTCCTTATGCACTGAGCTACCAAGATTCTCTTTCCTTGTAACCTCTACATAATCATTTGCTTGAGCCTCCTTTCCTTCTTCTTTCTTCTTCTGCACTACTGCCTCTTTACCCTTCCCCCTTCTCTCTTGCGGGGGGCTTTTCCTAATCTCTTCTTCAACTTCATTAATCATGGCCGCAACTGTTCCTACTTTAACTTTCTCATCTACAACTTCATTGATCATGGCCACAACTTTTCCTACTTTAAATTTCTCTTCTTCAACTTCATTAATAGTGGTTGCACCCGTTCCTACTTTAAATTTCTCTTCTTCGACTTCTTTACTCATGGCCGCAACTGTTCCTACTTTCACTTTCTCTTCTTCAACTTCATTAATCATGGCCGGAACTTTTTCCTTTACTTCTTCTTCCACTTCGTCCACTGATGACTCATCCTCCAAGAAGTCGTCGCTTCCCTCCATCTCCTCTCCTACCACCTCCTCCTCATCTTCCTCCATGATGGTCTCCACCCCGAACATGTTCTTCCCCAGATCCAGAGGATCGGGCAGATCGACTAACAGATCCAAATCGGCGATCCCCAACCCTACTCCCGCCCCAGCATCATCTTCTTGCCCTCCCAATCCACCGTCCACCAACCCTAAACCATCTCCCTCAAACTCAAAAGTCATCTCACCATTTCCTTTATTCACTTCCTTAGTACTATTAGTTTCCCTCAACTTAACATCATCACTAAACAAAGCTGGGTCTACGTCTAGTAACTTTTCAACATCTTCGTGCTTACCCTTATCTTTCACTACACCATGACCATTCTTCTCATTTTCCATCAGGTCTACCTTACTTTTCGTCTCACCCACACTCTGATCTTCTTTAGTAGGGAATATGGCACTATCGGATAGGAAATCTGAATTTGTGGACAGAGAATCTACAGCGGGTGTAGATTCTACCTTCCTACTTCTACTACCCTTGGGGCCAAACGGGGGCAGGATGGGAGGGAGGACCATGGGTCCCAGGCCCATACTGGCCTTAGGTTTAGAGGAGGAGCCATTGGAATGTTGCTGGGTGGTGCTCGTAGAGAGCGCCACACCCGGGAAAGGTAACTCACTGTCTAGGTCAAGAGGGGCGGGGCTCTTTGTGAGGGTCATGGGCTCTTCTGCTATGGGGGTGGGGGCATCATCAAGTCGGCTGCTGGACCGCTTCTGTACAGAGATAAAGAGAGAGAAAAAGAAGAAGGAAAAGGAGTTGTGAATACACATTAAACAGGTTCATAGCGAACAATATAAAAGAGTATTGCAATAAAGAAGAACATCAAAATCAAAATTACACCCATCCACATACATGTATAATGTCAAACTTTCTCCATTGCATAGCTCATGCCACTCAAGCTGACCTAACTGAACGTTGAAGGAAGAAGAGGACAGAAGACAGAGGAACTCTTAAATCATTTTTCAAACATATTTAGATAACAGAAGGTTATTGTTCAACCTATTTCAACAGGACACATTTTTTCTATAAACAAGACACATCTTTAATGGGTATTCTCTTACGTAAAAATGCAATAGCAGTATCTAATCTATACGGGTAGCAAAAAGAAAATAATTGCACACATCAACAAACAAATGTTAACCTCTCTTTATGACACATTTTCCTGTACTTGAGTTGACCTAATTACCTAGTATGTTCTTCAGAACAACACATCATAATACCTCTCCCAAGTGTTTATATTCATGCATGTAATCTTGGTGGATCAACGGGGGCCAATTATGAAATTCCTTCCCCATCCTAATCCCCCTACAGGAAGGTGGTGTAGCTGACACATATTCATAGAATACACTCGGTAATACATTGTATCTTGTTAGGTCACAAGTACACTGTAGGTATTGTTCTCATGGAGGAGCATCGCTGTATAGCGCATACCGGCTAATTTGGTTCATTTACTGGACTCTAAATCATAAGGTTAGGGGTTCAAATCTCAGCTTAGTGCATATGTCTTCAGACAAGGCATTTAATTTTATCTACAGTGTACTTCTCTCAACCCAGGAGAGCATTTTTACAGACAAATTTGCTATCAGCCAATCAGATGCAAGGATTTCAGTAGCTTATAACAGTTGTCGGTAAAATTCACTGACAAAACACTTGATGAAACGCTGCCAAGGTGTTTAAATGGGTAGCAAGATTTATTCCCTGAAATGCACTGTGCGCTGATAATGGCTGCCGGAGCTAGAGCTGGGGTAATATCTAAACTTTGGAAGCGCATAGAGACGTTACATCATAATGTGATATGCACTACGTATACCACATTCATTTTATCATTATTTATTATCATTATGATATGCAGAATGCTGCACTGTTATCTCAAGTGCATGTATGTAAACTGAAGCTTAGATATTCCACTTTCCGATGAAAGAACATACCGTACCCGTTCACGAGCCAACTGTGCATATCACAAAATAAGCTGTACACATAACTTCCCGAAGCGTACTTTGTTGTGCATTCCACATATTACTATACATCCATGCTCTCAATATTTTCCCCTATATATCATAATGTGCCTGAAAAGTTGACACTAAAGAACTTTCCTTTTTCGTACCCATTAACCACAAGGAAGGTTTGTTGTGACTGGCCACGTTTGTAAGACTGGGCAAGTCTAAACCATATCAAAATATGACATTTACTGACAAGAGGATGACATAATACTCATCAAAATGTCTCCTCCAATTTTAAAAGTTTGCTATTAATAGACAACCTTATATAAAAATAGACCTTAATAAAAGACCAAAGTTAATTACTACAAGACAAGTTTAATCCGTACAGAATCAACTTCCATATATTTCAATACATACAAGATATTTTTGGAATTCGAACAACAAGAATATGTTTTCATTTAAGAAAAAAGGGAAAGCAGCTATTTTTGTTAAACTTGGCATTCTGCGAACATTATAAAATACAGGTATTTCTGTTACCACATGTATGTTTTCTTCAAGTATGTGCGTGTCTTTTTTTAATGCCATAATTAGTAACAAATTTCTATCTTTGAAATACTATACTACCTGTAAGTGTTTGTTTCTCTAAAGTATTTTGCTATTTATAACAATTTCGTTCGATTTTAAATCATACTTCAGTCACCTTAAGCCAAGTTTACATGATTGTAATAACATAGAACACAAAGATATGGAAGTATTTTCCTTATGCAGAAACTTCATTTGTAATACTGATTTTTCTCTTTCATGTTGCCAATTACATTATTACAATAAAGAGACTATTCATTTCTCTTTTTTTGACCAACTTATATTAAATTCAAACTCGATGAGTTTAATACCTTTCTGTGTACCGGTACTCTGTAAATTCCTACTCATCCTGCAGTTATTTTGGAAAATTACTTATCAAAGTTATGTAATACTACATTACACACATAGCGACTTCTTAAAAGTATTATGCGCTATATAAGAAATTTTTAGTATTATCATTATTATTCTATACAGGCCTTTGAGGCTGAACTTGAATGATCCCAGAAGCCTGTTAATGATCAAGATCATTCATTGTAATGAATCTCTGGTATATTCTTGCCATCTGATCGTGTCATTTCCTTTTCCTCTAAAATACCTGCTGTTAACTGCTCCCAAAATAGCTCCAAATACATGTATTTATAGCAAGGATATTAAGAGGGGCCAATACCAGCTGGAGATAAAAGAAGGGCCAATATATGGGGCAAGAAGGAAGGGGAGGGGGGAGGAGGGGGAGGGGGGAGGAGGGGGAGGGGGTAAGGGGGAGGGGGTAAGAAGGAGGGGGAGGGGGTAATAAGGAGGGAGGGGGTAAGAAGGAGGGGGAGGGGGTAAGAAGGAGGGGGAGGGGGTAAGAAGGAGGGGGAGGGTGTAAGAAGGAGGGGGAGGGGGTAAGAAGGAGGGGAGGGGGTAAGAAGGAGGGGAGGGGGTAAGAAGGAGGGGAGGGGGTAAGAAGGAGGGGGAGGGGGTAAGAAGGAAGGGGAGGGGTAATAAGGAGGGAACGGGGTAAGAAGGAGGGAGAAGGGGTAAGAAGGAGGGGGAGGGGGTAAGAAGGAGGGGGAGGGGGTAAGAAGGAAGGGGAGGGGTAATAAGGAGGGAACGGGGTAAGAAGGAGGGAACGGGGTAAGAAGGAGGGAGAGGGGGTAAGAAGGGGGGGAGGGGGTAAGAAGGAGGGGAGGGGGTAAGAAGGAAGGGGAGGGGTAATAAGGAGGGAACGGGGTAAGAAGGAGGGCGAGGGGGTAAGAAGGAGGGGAGGGGGTAAGAAGGAGGGGGAGGGGGTAAGAAGGAAGGGGAGGGGTAATAAGGAGGGAACGGGGTAAGAAGGAGGGAGAGGGGGTAAGAAGGAGGGGGAGGGGGTAATACGGAGGGAAGGGGTAATCAGGAAACAGGGGGGGGGGAAGGAGTCCTGCATTATATGAAGGAGGTATTTACTAGGCATGCTTGCCTATAGTACCTCCTTGCTTGCGTAGTACCTCCTTGATTATATACAGCACTGTGAACACCATCTGTACTGTATGCTGAACTCCACACTAACCATTTTATCAGGCGGTCTCTATGCAAGAGCCAAACATCCCCCCTTCCCCATTTAAAGTTCTAAATTTGGAGGCCCATTTGCACCAGGCCCCAGCGGTGTCATGCTCAGCTGTCTGTAACATCTCTCTCTTTGGGTAAATTTAGTTCTTATAGATATATTCTGTGTAGATGGAATGCCTCTGGCCATGATGTATGCAGGCCTTTGTCGCAACTCATATGATGAATGAAATACCACCTGAGTGTATAGAAGGAACCCCTTGTATATTTTTTCTCACGGAAACGTGTATTAAAAGTACCTGTACTTAAAGACCACCTGCTCATAAAGACCCCTTTTCTTGTCTCCCTTAGCGGTCTTTATATACAGGTTTCACTGTATTATTCATTTGGCATGGAAATGTACAACAATAAGTCCACTATCTGTGAACCAACTATCACTATCAATATACAAAGACCGCAAAAAGAAAGACAAAAAAAAAGGAGGGGGGGGCGGATCAGAGCCAGGTAGTCTTTACGTACAGATTTGTTTTTAATACCTGTTTTCAATGGCAATCTTTGTTCAAGGTAAACTGAATGTGGCCTTTCTGGACAGGTGGATACGAAGGCAGGATTGACTGTTAAAAGCATAGTATATAGTCTCACAGTTTCTTGGATATCGATAGCATCTACATGTAAGCTAGTGTCCCAGATAACATACACTTATAATCAGTGCTTAATGAGATAATTACCCTCCAAAGTTTATTCGAGACTGAGACAGTCACGGTGTAGCCATACTTCCTGCTCATTATCAAATTAACACCATTAGGGCTTACATTTTCAAGGGCTTTAATTCATCAACTTTTTAATTCATTAAATTGGCAACACTAGTATTTTTCTTTTATACTTTTTGAAGAGGTCATGAATCTTTAAAAAAAAATTCACAAGGATAGAAAACGTCAATAAGTTTTTAAAACATGCCAAATTGTAAGGATCACTAGTGCTTTTGAACTTAAAGTAGATATTCAAAGAAAATCACAAATATGGCAATTAATGTATCACTAGAAACTGGGAAGCTTACAGATGGCAATCTTATAAGTTTTATGTCAACTGCGTATCTGGTGATTATAAAAACAACACAAATAAAAGCTCTTCTCAGCATCTGGAATATCCGAGGATTCGCCAGAAATATAGCGATGTTTTGATGTCGTCACACTCGGGATCGATCCTGCTTAAGCAGACGACGTCCTATAATGAATGAACGTAATTGCAATGCAATTATTTATCAAATTATAAAGAGTTTGGTGTATTTAAACATGACCTTATTTCACACCATTATAAAGGGAAAGTGAAACTGATTCTGATAGCTAAAACCGTTTGATTGTAAATACATAGGAGAAGGGTCAATGATCAATGAAATAAACCCCACTTTCAAATTGAAAAGCCCTCCGAATAATAGCAGGATGGTATTCGTTCCCTCTTGAAACGCCGAACATGCCCCGGTGCAAGCAGCTGAAAATACAATGGCGTCTTATTTTGTTTACAAGTGACTGATTCCTTTATTTTTTTAACGCTGCATTTTTCATCAAAATAATACCATACACGAAGTTAAGAGTGAGGCAACAGACTAACATTAAGACTGACGCTAGTGAAGGAAGAGAAATAAGTGAAGAGGAGATGACAAAATAGGCTCTGAAAAATGTGTAAGATGTTATGGGACATCGTCTGCTTAGACAGGACTGGTCCAGGGTGTGTCGTCACATATCTCAGCAGCGTTCGAGGAGCTCTTCAGCTGCTATATCGGGGGCTGTATTTTACCGTTTTATAATTGATAACAATCATTACTTCAAATGTTTCCAAGCGTTGAATTTGGATAACCTTGTTTAATTTATGCCGTCTATGCAATAATAAGTATTAAGCCAATATTTAAAATCATTAACGTTCTACTTTAACATGATTCCAATTTAAGAAATTTAATGCCCATTTTCAATTTAAGCAAGATGAATGCGACTGCATCTCCTATATGCCTCCGCCTAAATTCAGTTGATGGCTCACAGTGTTCTTGAAGTATTGTGATAACCAGAATAAAAAGCCTCTAATTACATGTTAATTGACCTCTTTGACATTTGACCTTACACCTTATAACTCAAAAGTCTGATCACTTTATCTCCTCCTAGTCATGAATACAAAATAGTTGAGATATGGTGATAACAAACTAAGGCAAAAAAACATTGATTTCAAATACACCTGTATAATGACCTCTATGAACTGTCTTCAGGACGAACGGACGGACGGACAACCCGAAAACATAATGGCTCTGGCACCACCTTCAGTGGGCGGAGGCATAAAAATCCTGATGTCAAAAGCCAAATTGTAATACAATGAAAATGGCCAGTGTGCGCAGATTCTGTTTAGAATATTTTTTGTCTACTTCTTCTGCTGATACATATTAAGACATATTTTTTTAAGGCCCTGAACCAAAAAATTGTGAAAGGGTTAAGAATCAGATTACTCCATGTGTTAATATACTGTATTAAGGCATGAAGTAGTTCACCAAGGGGACTGGGCTAATGAGTCTAATTGCCTGGGGACCGTCCCCGACAACGATCAGACACGGGTCTAATTTGAATTAGGTGAAGGATGTCTGCTCATTGGCCAACAAATGAATTCTAATGTTGCAGCACTGTGCGTGTTGTTATTGTTGTGCATGTATGTATGTTATAAGGATATTGTGAATAAATATAAGAGAACTGCTGAAAGGTGCATTGCACACTTGGATATGAAGCAACCCCATAAAACGGGGTTGCTTCATTTGGAATGAGTTAGGTTCCAACTCACTGTACAAATGTCTTCACCTATAAAAGGAAAACGCTTTACATTTTCATTTCAGTTTGATGACAGATTTACATGTTTTTTGCCCATACATGATATGAGGGAACAGTTCTACAGTGAGAAAGTCATTGGTAGATCTGAACTATTGAATTTCCAAGACAACATCAATAGACATCTTGGATGCTGAAAGGCTGAATAATGGAATATAGCCCAGGTTTGGAAGAGGGAGGATTAAGTGCATTCTAAAATACAAATACATTCATGCACTATGTCAAAACCTTCATCCATTATCACGTGGAAAAGGTCATCAGTTTTATCCAAAATGCAAAAGGCATGCTCAAATATTCACAATCTGTCTTACATTACACAAGAGAATTTCATTAAGTTTCCTGTATGTACAATGAATGAAGATCTATATATATATATATATATATATCTCTTTATCTTTTCATTCTTGAAGTAATGCCACTTGCAAAACTTTGTCTTACCAATCTTATGTACTTACCCCTAACTGCAAATCCTTCAAATCAAAACAAATAATATCACTCTGTTACTTTAATATGTACAATGTGAGATCAATCAATACGGGCCATTTTCATATTTTTAAAATCTTTATATCTCTTTTTTTTTTTTTGGGGGGGGGGGGGGGGTTAATTTACCTGAGGGGTCCGAGCACGCGCCTTTCTACTCGGTCTCCTGTTTGAGGGCGCCACAGATATTCTGTGTTTGGCCGCTGAGCTAGAGAGTAGATTTGATGTCTGGATGAGATCGAGGTCCACATCACCTGGATTTTCTATAAAAAATAAATTAAGAAAAGAAAAGAAAAGAATTAAATTAATGTTGATTAAAACTTCCGTAACCTCTACAACCAATGACATCTTAAACCCCAGTCACGGCAATGAGACCGATGCAAGACCGGCAGCAGACTGAACAAAAGTTACATTCTGAAATGGCTAAGAAGAGTCAGTTTGGAGTTGGTTTGGGGTCGGTTTGGCAGTGTGACTGAGGTACAGTTAAACCTGTATATAAAGACTGCTCAAGGGAGACAAGAAAAGCGGTCTTTATGAGCAGGTGGTCTTTATGTACAGGTTCCTTTAGTACATATTTCAATGAGAAATATTTTTCAAGGGAAACAAAAATTGTGGTCTTTATAGACAGGTGGTCGCTAAAGCAGGTTTGATTGTATTAAAAAAACACAAGAGAATTATAATGAAATTGAAATATACCAGATAACCCTTATGTGTCTGTGTAATTCTAGAAACTACATACATGTTTGCATCGAGATATGGACCTGTAATACCTGATAAAGATGGACTAAATGTCAAAGCGATCTTATATATGCCAGCTTTCCTAACTAATTGAAGAGGAATGTATAAATATAACTTCCTTCTTCTGAATTCTAGACTAACATGATATTAAATGAAAGGTATATTCAGATCTTATATAGATGGCTGTTCTGGCAATCCGATATCCTCTTCAGAGGCCATATTTAGATTGGGCATGACATGCTAGAATAAGCCTATGCATGTGGCTAATGAATAAACAAAATATTTATTTTCAATTACATTTTGCTCCACAAAGAAATATGTATATACAAACTGTACATGTATGCATGTATGATGATCAATTTTCGATCAGTATATCGCTGCTTAAAGCATGAATCAAGCATTTTAAATATCTAAGAAATATTATATGCAGCTACTGAATTTCTTTTTGAGAAAATGATTTGTAATATAAGATATGGTTAAAGATCTAATGGAGGCATTTAAAAAGGAAGCAATGTTCATGTTTTGGTAAAATCTGTAAACTACAGAACCCCTTGGCACAGCAAAAGTTGAAGAATTTTCACTGAAAGCAAGGGAGATAAAACATCAAGTGCAACCAATTTTAAGTACCATTATTTGCAAAAGTTTAAGACCACCTCAGGATTTGTGGGTATTTCAATAATTTGGAATACTTTCTATTGTCTCATTGAATGATTACATAACTACAGTGATCAGTAGCACAAGATTAATGGTATAAGCCTATAGTTCAAGTATGATACACAGGTTATGTCATGAAAATAATTGTATGTCTGAAAAATAAGTTTTTTTTTTTCTTTCTTTGACTTATTGCATTTTGGAATAGTGGTCTTAAACTTTTGCAAATGATGGTAGTACACCCAATCAATTAGAAAACTTGGCAGAATACAAAGAAGAAATATAATCTCATTAATGTTGGAATGACGTCTTTTGTTAATAGTTTCAGCTGGGAAGACGGCCAACTCTGATTAACATGGAAGTGTTGGACATGCATTACCAGGAGGCCAAAAGAGATGTTTGGAATTTGACCCGATTTTGTTTCACCCTTTCTTCAAAGTGATATGCAATAGGTCTCCAAGAACAGAATTCTCCTCTAAAAGATTTCCTTGTCATAATTGTGCCCCTCGTCTTTTGTAAATTAAATCAAACGAGATAGGAGGATTAGAGGAACAACTGCAACTGCACATTATTCAGGACTTCAAATGGAAAGTGGTTATCCATCTATTCCTCAACAATAAAAGGAAAAACCACTGTGAATCATTTCCAAAGCAGAAGTTCCACGGTTGCAGTACATTTCTCGAAATGGACCCTTACATCTCTAACATCACATCTTAAATGAACCAAAATTTTTAAAAACTTTCATAACACAAGCACATCACAGAAGATGTTGCATGTCCGTTAGAAGGGGGCAAACACAAATTTGCTCAAATTTATCTATTTTATGGATTTACAGACAATAGTTCAAATTTGTACAGAGTTTAGAAAAATTTTATTGATTCAAAAGAAATTTTTATAGATTTTCAGAGAAGTTATAATGTATCATTTTTTAACAATTAATACCTTTGTCACATCAAGGAAACTTGACACTAGACTGACAACGGACCGATCAAACATTGCATTGCCCTGAATGGCCAAGAATTGGTCGGTTGGACAATGTCCAGACTGAAAGGTGGCATGTAGATGTAGTCAAAAAGAGGTCAAAAACTGTAGGGGAGTATTTCAAGAAATGTACATGTATGTCGCCCCAGCGGCACATGTACATTTGTTCGTACCCTGACAAGACAATGACACAAAATAAAACAAGAGAAACTTACCTCTTTTTAATCTCTTCATGTCGGCGGAGACATGATGACTGTCCTTGACCCCGACGCTCGTAAAGCTCTTCTGCAGCGAGGAATAAATGTGGGTTACAGGCATGAGATCTACCTAACTTTTCCCCAAACAAGACAGAAAAACAGATGGACACTTCCAGCATGGAAGCTTTGGACAAGTGGCAGAGAGAAATTCCTTACAACCCCTTATCCTCAAAAACTAATTCTACTGAAGTAAGCTCCTACAAGAAAGTGAAGAAAAAAAAAATCACCAACCCGCATCCGTCCCTAACCTACACCCTTAATTAGAATCCTAACGTCTTATAGGTTACTATGAATAGAGCCCGCCACCACTTTGCGTAGTTGAGAAGAGAGAGAGGAGGAGAGATGAGTTGATAATTGCGAATAAACGTTGCCTAAACAAGATGATGCAGATTCACAAGAGCAGACGGAAATTCAAATTTGGAGAGTCGCCCAAGCATGGAAGAAATGAAATAGATCCACCATGGGACACGGAGAGAGCAAAAGAAGAGATTAGTCCAATGATTGTGACGGAGAGAATGAAGATGATTTAAAGCTTGAAATCCGATGGCCAAATTAATCACAAATTATTGAAATAATCACAGATGAGCATCCATAGCGACTTGAGGATTTGTACGAGGTACGACAACAAGAGGATGGTGTCACGAGTAATGTTTCCAAAATAGAGGCAGCAACGTGATAAGCGTATTCCCACGAGAACTACATGTACTGCATTCTGAAGTCTGCTAGTCTGCTAACAGGAGCAAAAGGCATGTCTGTGTGTCTTTCAGCGAGCTTTGAGATAAAGAAAACTGTTATGGCTTCGAGGGATGATTCATGAACACCACTGAGGCCTTAAGCTAACTTCCTGCCTTGCCTTACTGCCCTTGGCGTGCAAGCTCCCCGGCTCGAAGGGCCGAGCGGAACACGGTGTAACTTTGCGCATTTACCGTCAACGCAACAAGTGCTGTCCAGATGATAATGGCTCAATTCTTTTCCAATTGACCATTTCCCCATAAGTGAAAGATTAAAGGCTTGGTCCTCAATTTGAAATATAGAAAGAAAAATTGTCTTATATTAAGTTATGGATAAGGAGCACAAAGACTAAAGCAAACTTCTATATTGGTCAAATTCCCATTGATCCTTACAAAAAATGTCTTTACCAGAATATATTACAAGAAAAATAAAGACTGCATTAAGTCTACAGAGTAATAGAAAATTAAATCTTTATGTTTTCAGTTTTTTCAGTTTTTACGACAGTACACGTCTTCCTGCTAGCATCATCTTTATGGGCTTGCACGAGTGTGTCAGGTAGTCTACTTACAAGACACTTTTACATTCTTTTAGCGAGTATTTAAATTTGTAATCTATTTTTGCAGAAGTATACCTGAAGCTGATATTTTGAATACACATTAGTATACCGGAAAAGAACCCACAACATTCAGAGCAAAACAACTGTCAAAGCAGGGTCTGTGCAGTGCAGACTAACCAACACCCTAGCTTACTGTAGATACACTGAACATGTACATGAAAGAGGAGGCTTTGATCCATAATGCAAAGCTGAATGGTGACAACAAGTGGGGGAAGTAGGTGATTAAACATCTTCTAAATTTGTCTCGGGAGCACTCGCTGATCCTTGATCAATGAATTAATTGCTTTGATGCACTTGGGAAAGGTCGCTTTTAGAGGATTGCGAGAGAGAAAGCCAGCTTTTCAACAAGGGGGCTTGGTCTTAAATTGAGAACAACAAAGGAAGATGCATGTAGATCCTGTTTTTCAGAACATGTATTAATTTGAAAACAGTGTACTTTAATGATAGTGTGACTTAATGAATTGATTGCTTTGATGCACTTGGAAAATGTTGCTTTAGAGGATTGGGAGAGAGAAAGATCACTTTCTCAGGTATTGGGGTATGATGTATATTTAATACAACAAAGAAAGATGGATCAAGTTTTCAGAATATATATGATTTTTTTTAAAGATGGGGTACTTTAACATATGATAGTGGGACTTGATCAATGAATTGATTGCATTGATGCACTTGGGAAAGGTCGCTTATAGAGGATTGCGAGAGAAAGCCAGCTTTTCAACAAGGGGGCTTGGTCTTCATGTATATTGAGAACAACAAAGAAAGATACATGTAGATCCTGTTTTTCAGAATGTGTATGATTTTAAAAGAAACAGGGTACTTTATTAATAATCAATGAATTGATTGCTTTGATGCACTTGGAAAAGGTTGCTTTAGAGGACTGGGAGAGAGAAAGCCCACTTTCTCATCTAAAGGGTATGATGTATCTTTAATACAACAAAAAAAGAAGGATCAAGTTTTCAGAAAATAAATGATTTTTAATGAGAAAGGGTATTCCAATATATGATAGTGTGACTTGATCAATGAATTGATTGTTTGGTGCATTTGGAAAATGTCGCTGTTAGAGGATTGGGAGGGAGAAAGCCAGCTTTTCAACAAGGGGGCTTGGTCTCAAATTGAGAACAACAAAGGAAGAGGGATCTGGTTTGCAGAAAATGTATGATTTTTAATGAGACAGGGTACTTTAATATATGATAGTTGGACTTGATCAAAGAAATAATTGCTTTGATGCACTTGAGGAAAGATTGCTTTAGAGGATTGTGAGAGAAAGCATACTTTTCAGCTAGGGGGCTTGGTGTATCTCTCAAACAACAAAGAAAGATGGATCAAGGTTTCAGAAACTGTATGCTTCTGAAAGAGACAGGGTACTTAAAAAAAAGAAGAGTGATATTGACACTTGGTCAATGAACTAATTGCTTTGATGCACTTGGAAAATGTCGCTTGAGAGGATTGTCAGAGAGAAAGCCAGCTTTCACCAATGGGCCTTATTAATATTAAAACAAAAACAAAAACACTAACAAAAACACTGATCATGTTTTCTGGCAACAAAAAAATTTAGTAAAGGCCTTTCGAACTTTTTGAGAAAAATAAATAAAGAAGGAGGAAAAAGTTTATTTTTTTAAAGAGACTTTAGAACTGTATGAGGAAAAATGTTGATACTTAAGGGACACAATATAGAATAAAATGAATGGAAAGATAAATTCAATTTACACATTTTTTAATGAACGGAGAGAGATTAACTTACATAGTGCTGACATACGGTTTTCATAATTTTAAAGGGTTAAGCAAATATTGCATTAACAGCAGAGTGTTAAAAGCAACTTGTTTTTCAAGAAGTGGTCAAGATTTGCAAAACTTTCATACTCCAAAAACAGTTAGATTGCCACTGTGAATCTTTGCAAAATGGTAAAAATGGACCTTTGAGAAGGGTAGTCATTAATAATGGACAAATGTTTCTGTTTATACATTTCTGTTGGCAGACAATAATATTAGAAGCATTCCTTTTTTGTGCATTTCCTAATTCTTTGAACATGTGAAGCACAGGCTAATTAAAAGGAGATTATGGCAATACAAGTAATTGATTTCCACAGACAAACTTAATCACATAAACTAGAGTGATTTTCAATAACTTTATACATGTGTACACAATAAATCTCAATCTTCATCCTTGAATTCACCATTATTGTAACATACATTTGAAAAACTAAACATGTGTCAGGAAGGATTCATGAACTCTGCATTATGTTTCTATTCAAGGATATGCTTCAGACGGAAATCTATTTCTGGATTTGAAAAAAAAGAAGAAGTTACGTAGACCTTGTATTAGCCTCTATCTAGTAAGTCAATTTGTTACAGTCATTTCTTCATGGGGCACATATATTTCTCTCACTGAAAAATGACTTAATCTATTGCACTGACAAACCCTGCCAAACTAACATCTTATTGATCTGCAAGAAAATTTGTTGTTTGTATTTGATTCTAATGTGAAAACATATTATCAGATGTTATATTCAAGCGTGTTGACAAATAAAAATAATAAAATAAGTGAGAGTTGATCAGGACTTGTTCCTGCAGTAAAAAGTTTATAATTCAATTTTGTTTGATATTAGCCTAAATACTAAACTCTTTCATTAATATAATTCCATGCAAGAGATTGTAAAAGAATGAATTATCTAATCAGCTGCATTTTGAACAGATTTAGTTACTGGTACTAATAATTTTGTTGGTGTGTGCTGTTACATATCCCACTGCTGCCACCATGTTAATGAAGGAGAATTTACCCATAGGATTTACAATAGGATAAGAATGTTTTGTTCTACTGAAAATCAGGCTGAACATGAAAAGAAAAAAGCAGTTCATAATGTGGAAATGTTCATCTGCATATTTAGTATTTTCCCAATTTTTACCATTTTTTCTTCTTTTTATATACATGTATATTGTTGCCAGTTTGTTTAGGTTCAGCATGGATGAAATGATTCCTACAGGATTAAGAAGGGTTCAGCCTGCCATTGATTAAACATGTAAGGCAGACACCTGTCTAGTGTCTTTGCCTCGAACCCTGGACAAACCCCCAGGTGGATCAGCTCGTGTGTGTGTGTGTGTGGGGGGGGGGGGGGGGTGGAGGGGGAGTTCAATAATGTCCCCATTCTAACTTTCTGACACCAAATCTGTATCACGTTGCTATTGACTTTGCACCTTTTTGGTCCTTGGCACCCAATTTACAAATGAGAGGACACCCTTTCTTTTTATCAAAAATATCATTAAAATTTAGTCCAACCCCTCCCCCATTCAAAAATGTTCTAGCAATGCCCCAGGATGAGTCATTCAGTATCTGTTCCTGCAACAAATAATTGCTTTATTTCACCAAAGACATCAAAGACTGCGGAGCAATTTTAGATTAGGGTTAGGGACAAAGTTACTGTTACGTACATGGTATTTAGTCCAGGGTCGCACTTAGGAATTCTATTAGCGTACGATATTGAGAGTGGAGCAATTGTCTCCGGAGCAGATGTTGTAGAACAGGATCACCTGACAGTATGTAAGTGTTCTTCAATGTCAGGGTATGTTCCGAAGGCTTGAGTGGCAAGAAACAGACCTTCCTCTACAAATTATGCCTTATATCCTGTTACCTTCTCCCTCATACTCTCAACAGACAAACACCTTTGGCTAACAACAACAGACGGCTTGACTGGTTGTCCCAAGGAGGTAGTACCTCCTTGGTTGTCCCAAGCATGCTCCTCCAACAACTGCTCCACAATCAATTTCCCACTTTAGCCGAATGCCGAACTTCAACCCTGGATCCAACCCTAATCCTAACCCTAACCCTAATTCAATAACTCTACTCCTATAACCCTAACCCTGTAACAGAATCGCAACCCCAAACCTACATCTATCCTGAAATAAAGAATGAAACAAATGTCATCGCAGCAAATAATGGGACACCTGGTATGATGTCAGTTGATTTTCTCACCATTTCAAAATAAGTTTTATTTTACGAATACTAGATCATGAACTCTCCAGAATGAAGAGCAAAGTGATAAAACAAGTAGCTATATGAAGGGGAAAAAAATCCTTATGATTCAACTTGCTCTATAGTTTGTAGAAGTAAGAAAATGAGATCTATTGCATATATTTTGCATGCAGAACAGTGGTATGAAGCAGTGCAAATTTAACAAGGGCTTCACTGATTCTCTGGTACTATATAGCCCTTGCATGTGTTCTCAAGCAAACCTCTTGATTAGCTACAAATTACACTGTAGCAGCTATCGTCCCAAACAATATCAGCAAAATAGAGGGCAGCAGAGTATTGTAACATACCTGCAGATTGATTGTGAATACTGAATTCTACTACTACTCTCGTCTATGTAAGACAGAAAACAGATGCAGTCTAAACATATTTACTAGTCACACCATCAGCAATAGAGGGCAGTAGAGTTTTATGAAACAGATCCAGATTGATTGAAAAGCTTTAAACTGATCTACATTTACAACACAGTTCTGAGTTGGATAATTCAGATTTTTTTTTTCTAAATCCACTGTCCCCACCAACAGAGGGCAGTTGTATGCTTTCATAAAGTCTAAGATTGACTGTATTCATACATGTACCTCAGTGAACCCTGCAATGAAAATGAAAAGCGGAAGAATGACACAAACTATATATGTACAACTTCAATACCGACTAAATGGCTATTGTCTAAAGAGGGAGCACTTGATACTATCCTACATCAACTATTGATGTACAGTGTATTCCATGAATAAAAAAAAACACCTACTGATTGATTGTTACAAATGGATGGAAAAATGAGTAGCAAATGTGAAGGTATATAGACTGCAATAGATTTAAATTAGCAAAAGTGGCAGAATAAAGAGAGTGTTTACCTTTTGCAAAGTGTTTCAAACATTATAAAATATTATAACATTATAAAATTGTAAAATCAGCACTGATTTTCTTATTTACTATATAAATCTATATACCTACCTATTATGCCTGTAGTCTTGACTACGGGACCCCTTCGAGAATTATCACACATGTGTCACAATATTGTGCGCACCCCCCGTAATCCTATTGTCCCCTTCGCCACTCACGCGCGTCAATACGCTACGGCCATCTTCCTCTTTTGCGAGCAACCCCAAGAAGAAACATGTTGCTTGCAAGGAGCGGGGAAGGAGGGAGGGTCATAGGTAGGTATATAGATTTATATAGTAAATAAGAAAATCAGTGCTGATTTTACAAATTTACCGCAATAAATCATATATACCTACCTATTATGCCAGACCAGCACCAACTCAAAGACCGGGAGGCATGTTTCGAGCGGAAGGAAATAGGATTACACCAAAGACTACAAAGAAGACACAGCGGCCTTCAAGGTGGCTGACGCAAACAAAGCTTCACCTGCGGGAATATCCCTAAGGTAGCAAGAAATGAAGGAATTGGGCGAACGCCAATAAGCAGCCTTCAAAATATCAACAAGCGCCACACCTTGAAACAGAGCCCAAGAAGTGCTGACACTACGAGTATCATGAGCACGAGGCTTACTGTCGGATAAAAGAGCCTCTGTGCCAGCGGCCCTAATAGCTTCAACGATCCATCTAGAAATGGAATCAAGAGAGGCAGGAGAAAAGGGCTCTCTAGTGATCAGGAACAACTGATCATCCTTACGATAAGACTTAGTCTTATCAATATACCATTTGAGAGCCCTAACAGGACACCAAACTTTGTCCTCACGCACCGAAGAAAAATCAGAAAGCGGACAAAGAAAAATCTCAACAGGACCGGAGGTAGCTGTCTGATTCTTGGCAACGAAAGAAGCCCTTGGAATCAACCTTCTGGCCGGGGGGGGGGGGGGCACGTGCCCCCTGTGCCCCCTCCCCCCGGATCCGCCACTGCTTAATGATCCTCTGCACTATTAGTCCTATTCATAGATTTCAATCAGGTTGATTGTCCGATAAATAAATGATGCTGATCAGTATGATGCTCGGAATCCATATTCATTGTAATATTCAGGAAACATTCATTAATGTCTCCTGACTTAAAGTCCCTTCAGATAGCGCGGGAGTGTCATTATTGCGAGTGATGTTCAGACGTCAGTTAAATATAATCATGGCAATTTTCAATTTATTGATTGAAACCTACTCGATGTAGAATTTTGATAGCGAGGTATGTTTGTCCAGGGGTATCGTTAGAGAGGAGTGTGGGGCGTGACACCCCCCCCCTTTTCCCTCCCAGCGAACATGACCAGGAGTAAGACAGAGAGCATGAAGAGTACTGCGCCTCTGCCCAGAGGCAATAGCTACCAAAAAGAGCGTCTTAACCGTAAGATGATGAAGCGAAGCTTCACCTAACGGTTCAAAAGGAGGTTTCGCCAAGGCCTCCAGGACCTTAGGCAGACTCCAAGACGGCACTAACCTAGAAAACGAAGGTCGTTTCAGAAAGAACGAACTAATCAAACCACTTAGCAGCGGGGAATTGGAAATCCCCGAACCATCCGAAAAACCCGAATGAATGGCCCCGATCGCCGAACGGTAGCCTCGGATAGTAGAAATAGATCTCCCTTTGTCAAATAACGAGATTAAGAAATCCGCAATTGAACCAATAGGAGCCTTAGAAGGGGTTTGATTTCTCTCTTTGCACCAAAGGAAAAAGACCGAGAGACGGGAATTGTAAATTTCCCTAGTAGAAACCCTACGACTGGACATTAAAAAGTCCGCGGCTCTATCAGAGAGACCCGACTGTCTTGCAGATTCCCTGACAGGGGCCAAGCAGTCAAATGAAGAGACTCCGGATTGTGGTGAAGAATCCCCGATAGGGGCTGTAACACCAGATCCGCTCTTAACGGGAGAACTAACGGTTGAGCCCTTAGAAGGCTCATAAGTTCCGGAAACCAATTCCTCCTGGGCCAAAAGGGAGCTATTACAAGCACCCTCGCCCGATCTTCCCTGATTTTCCGCAAGACACGCGGAATCAGTTGGAAGGGAGGAAAGGCGAATCCCTGAAGGTTCTTCCAGCTGAGGGAGAAAGCATCGAGAGCCCATGCTCCCTGATCGCGAACACGGGAGCAATACTTCGGCAGCTGGTGATTTAGCACCAACGCAAATAGATCCACTTCCAGTGGACCTAGGCAACTGCGAATGCGGCAAAATACCTCCGGATGGAGCATCCATTCCGATGGAAGATACCTGCCCCGGGACAGAAAATCCGCAATGAGGTTTTCCCGACCGGGGATGAAAGAGGCCACGGGTGTGATTGCCATGCGACGACACCACCTCCACAGCTGAGCTGCTAGGGCATTCAAGGCAACCGAACGAGTGCCTCCCTGCCGATTGATATATGCCGCCACAGTAACGTTGTCCGTGAGAATCAGAACCGAACGACTGAGAAGTCGACTTCTGAAATGGAGCAAGGTCAACAGAACTGCCATAAACTCCAGGACATTGATATGAGGAAGAGTCCCAAGATGAGACCAATCCCCCGCAACCGTGCTGCCGTTGCAGTGTCCTCCCCACCCCAACCGAGAGGCGTCCGTCGAAACCGATATCGACGGAAGAGGGACAGAGAAGGACCTGCCTCGCGCGAGAAACACCTCGCTCGTCCAACAAGCGAGAAGAGACTTGATCTTTACTGGTACTGGAATCCAGACCAAAAGAGAGTCTTTTCCCGGCTTGAAGAACCTGAGGAGATGTCTCTGAAAGGGTCTCATGAGGAGCCGGCAGTCCTCTAAAACATCGACTAGACTGGCTAGATAACCTAGAAACTGAAGCCACTGTCTGGCCGAGACTCTTCTGGCCAGCAAAAGCTTGCGAGCCGCAGAGACAATGGTGAGAATCCTGTCTCGACTGGGCCGAGCTAACTGATTCCTTATGTCTAACACCGCCCCCAGAAAAACTGGGCTGCGAGTGGGGACTAACTCTGACTTTTCCCAATTTATTAGGAAACCTAAGTCTTGAGTAAGAGAGACGAGCAAACGAGTCTCGTCCAACAAACGATCGCGCGACTCCGCAAGGAGAAGCCAATCGTCCAGGTAACAAAACAACCGCAGGCCGCGACGCCTCAGAAAGGCCGCTAGCACCGCTACAACTTGAGTAAAAACCCGAGGGGCCGGGCGCAGCCCGAAGGGAAGAGCCCGAAAACGATAAGTCTCCGAGAGGAAGGAGAACCCCAGAAGATCGCGAGATGCGCGATGAATGGGAATGTGAAAGTACGCGTCCTTGAGATCTATCGAGACCGCGTAGTCTTCCCTTTTGATCAACGGAAGAATGGAGGCAAGAGTCTCCATCCGAAAATGAACCGGAGGAATAAATTTGTTTATCCTCTTTAGGTTCAGTATCAAACGAAGTTTTCCCGAGCGCTTGGGAATAACAAATATTGGAGAAAGGGAAAGAGACGGCCTGTCTCTTACCCTTTCTATAGCCCTCTTTTCCAAAAGAGACTCGATCTCCTTCAAAGCATGAGACCGAGACAGGGCAGACATGGGAGGTGACCGAATTCTTATAGCCCCTCCGGGGAGCGAGGCGCAAAGATCTATGAAGAATCCGTCTCGCACGACGGAGAGAACAAACACGTCCCCGGAGATGGCCTCCCAAGCGGGGAGAAACGCATGAAGTCGGCCACCTACCACATTCGGTCGAACAAGCGCTCGGGGAAAAACATCAAAATCCAGGCTTGGCCTTCTGCGAAGCCATCGCCTTACCACGAGAACCTCTCGAAAAGCCCCTGCCACGACTCCCTCTCCCACGAGACGGAGCTGGCTGAGGCTCAGGAGGCGGGACCCTAGACACGCGACTGCGTTGACCCGAAACGGGACCAGCAGGTCTACGCCGAACAGGGGCCCGCGTTGGCTTAGAGCTAGTGTGAAACTGCTTAGTCATATCCGAGATCTGCTTTCGCGCATCGATCTCTCTTTGAAACACCGTAGCGAATTTACCACCAAAAAGCGAAGGACCCCGAGACGGAACATCTCGGAGAAGTTGAGCAATGCCCGACTCTCTAACACCCAGTGCTGAGAGAGCCGAGGTCCTGCGACGGAACGTAGCCGAAGCAGCTGCTGTGGAAAGCTGCGACCACTGCAGACAAAAAAGAGTATGCAGCAAGTCGTCAATAATCAGCTTGTCACCATCGGTAACATTCAACTCCTCCGCCCTGGACCTAAGGTCGGAGAGAAGCCCTTGAAAAGCCGCCAAACGCATCCCTGACCTAATGTGGTTTTCAATATTAGACCAAATCTTATCCTCCGCCCTGAACGCAGCGGAGGTAAGCGGATTAGTCGCCCGCAAGCGACGACCAACCTCTAAAATCTCAGGAGAAAGAATCTTAGCCTTGAAAAAGCTGTCTTGGTCCTGAGAACAAAAGGCAAAGGCCTTACCCCTGACCGCATTAGATCGCTTAACCAACAGCGCGGCCTCAATGCGGTCATACTCCAGCTTGAAAACCTCCTCAAGAGCAATACCCTCAGAGGAGACCTGCTGCTTGAAATTCCAACGCGAAGTCGAACCCTGCGCGCGGGTTGACTGAACTTCAGGGAGATATTTGGACAACAAAGCAATCGCTTCCACTCCACAGAGATTGAGCGATTGAGACTCCGCCTGCCCAAGCGATTCGGGAACCGAAGCTTGAGAGGACGCATCCAAATCTGGTTCCACCCGAGTGGAATGAGACAAAGGAACGCTAACAAAGGCCTCCGCAGGCGGGTCCCCGCATGGTTCACCAAAAGTCTCCTCGCCCGGCGGAGCCCCGAGGGCCGCGGGAATAGGAGGCACATGCGAATCAGTCTCAGACAAAGAGGAATCAATCACAAAAGGCTGATTAGACTCAAAGCGAGATCCCTGAATAGGGACAGAAGTCAGGGTTGAAGAAGCCGGTACAAAGGACCAACCCTGATTCTGAGCAAAAGCCCGCATCATACTGAACATGTCAGCTTGAGAGGAGCTAGCCGGGTCAGCCAGGCCAGACGGGCAAGAGGCCGGCAAAGCCTTGCCGCTTTTCGCCTTCTTCTTGGCCTTTTTCTTGGCTGGCTCGACAAGAGTCGTAGCCGAAACCCTTTTCTTAGAACGCTTAATCGGATTCGTTCGGATCCCCGAAGCCTCTTCGGAAACACGAACCGATCCCTCCGCGGAGGGACGTTCACTTCCCATAAAGGGATTGGAGCGCTCATGGCGTAAGCCTAGAGAATCGCCCAAATCACCCATATTGGCTAGGCAAGAAGATGCCATAGCCATGGGTTGGGAGCTAAAAGCTCCCAGTGCGTGGGCAGACCGAGATGACTCGGTATGTGCCCGATGACTACTAAAGGCATGTGAACCCACTATTGGACCGCTCGAAAGCAGCAATAGGGGAGCACTAGTAGTCACGCACTCAGGTGAAAACACCTGTTGCTCCGAAGAGCGTCCATAATTGTTAGCTCGAGCATTCCCATCAGCTGGCAACTGAGACAGCCCAGAAAGTACTCGTTCCCCCATATGGCGTTTGCCGGGGGCTAGGGTTTGAGAACCCAGACCAACATGGACTAAGCCCGTGGGTTGCCCTGCAGTAGTGGGGCGCGTCTCCCCTAACGGATCAGAGCGAGTGAACGCTACCGTACGGGAAACAACAGCCCCCCCCTCTGGTCTCAGCGACCGGGGGATTGGATTCGAGATATCCAAACCACTAGAATCTGACGCCACCCACCCCGAAACCACAGGCTTCGGAGTTGACAATCCCGATTCAGTTAACGCCACCCGTCCCGAAGCCGCAAGCTCCGAAACTGGCAAACTCTGCAAGGGAACACCACTAGGCAACTTACCTTTAGCCCTCCTCCCTCCCCCGCGTACCGCTGTACTCGGGGGAGTTCTGGAAGGCCGAGTCGTCTTGCTAGACAACTCTTCGGAAGAAGCAGGTCTCCTTGACCCAGCTGCTTCTTCTTCCGAATTCATACCACTGCAATAAAACAGACAATAAAGTATACTTTTCAAATTAAGAAATACTTCAACTGAATGCAGTAAATAAAACTAAAGTTTATTTGGGAGATACGCACTAAAGAAATTTTCACAGCCTAAAGAACCGTAAGAACAAACACCGAACCCGAAGGCTCGGTGACAAACGGAAACACCCGCAAACACGGAAATATCTACGTGGGGCTGACCGTGAAAGAGAAAAATAAATGCCAAGAAAGGGAATCAAAAAATCCCTTGCAATCGGCAAGAGTGACTAATAAAACACAAAGTACTATAATCTAAACGAATATAGGTACCTAAAAGTGATTTAACTATGTGAAAAAGCGCACCAAAAAGATACTATACGACCTGATTTCAGGAGCGCTGTGACTATACGTCCTAACTCGTCGGGGGCGAGCAAGAAAGAGGAAGATGGCCGTAGCGTATTGACGCGCGTGAGTGGCGAAGGGGACAATAGGATTACGGGGGGTGCGCACAATATTGTGACACATGTGTGATAATTCTCGAAGGGGTCCCGTAGTCAAGACTACAGGCATAATAGGTAGGTATATATGATTTATTGCGGTAAATTGGATCAGTACTACACCATAACAATGTGTATATCCTAAAGTCATACATAATTGCATACTTTTAAGAGGACTATGCCTTGAAGGTTAGTTTGAAGGTTAACTTCAAACGCTAGACGTTCCTTTCTTATGGAAAGTTAAATGTGGTTTTAAAATAAAAAGAAGTGCAGTGTCCTCTGACTTCTCTTAATCAAAGCCAGGTAGCAAGAATTTAAATCAATGCTACTTCCAGTCAGAAAAAGACAACACATTGAGTATGTGAACTGAACATTATCATGTTCAACCACATGTAACACAACAGTGCTTTATTGAAAGTAATGTGAAACCCTTTCCCAATTACATGTTGCAAATCTAAACTAATTTGTACTAAAAAGTTAATGGAAATGATTATAGCACATGATACATGTTTTGAGACATTCAGTAAGTTTTGAAACATTAGTAACTGGAATGTTAAACCTTTGGGATTATGTGGATAATGATGAAGTGACTAATATATTGGGTAGAATTACACTTTGTAAGGGATTCGATCTACCATTTGAAATACAATACTTGAGTTTAATGTCCTGAGGTGATGCTTACTGCACTCCACTGAATATTACAAAAGAACATTGGATTTTGGGTTTGACACAGATAAGAAATGACACGCTTAAGGGTTGGTCACATTTGTCTGATAATGATAACAAGATTTTTCATTAAAGGTACACCCTAGAGCTGCCCTACTATTAACCCTTTCAGGATCAGATTTGATCACATTTTGTTCTTTAAATTGGCAACAATAATATTTTTTTTTTTAATGCTTCATGGATTTAATCAAATGTAATCTCTTGACAACACACATGATTAGGAACAGTGTCCAAAAGTGGAAAAAATTGCCAATTTAGATAAAAAAACAATGATTTTGAACCACTCAATGTGTTGCCAATTTAAGGATTTTGAAGCTTATTCTCCTTTTTAAAATTCTTAGCATCAAATGCAATATGGTCATTCAACAAATATGGACATAGTGTGTGCAGAAATTTCTGCTCTTTCTACTCATGCATCTGGTATATTTTTTAGAGCTCTATTAAATCAAAAGTTATTGAGCCAAACCACAAAATGTGGTCATTTGTCTTGAAAGGGTTAACAGACACGAATATACTAACACATATAGTAGGGTGTACCTGTAATTGAAAATCTAGTTATCGTTATCGTTAATCGAACAGATGTGACTAGCCCTTCAACTGTATATCCACAATAAAGTGCTTCGTTTGGAATTTTTTATCCAATGGACAAAGTATGTTGAAAAGCAAAAGATATAAATCGGGAAGTTAAGACTTACCAGTATATTATTTTACAACAGTCCAAATTTTCACATTCAAAATTGTTGCATTCATGACTTAAAATACAATGAGATAGATGGGTAATAACTATCATTCGACATATTGAATGAAGGAAACAAAATGGCATGAGGAAATAGATATATCTATTCCTCCATTAAAAATGTGCAATCATGAAATAATGATTTATGGATGATGGTGGAGTAAAAAAGACTTTTATATACCAGTGAGAAGTAAGATGTTTTTACATTAAAAAAACATATATTTTTATGAAATAGAAATAGAAATAGTAATCTAATAGATTTTATGAAATACATATATGAAGAGAAGAAGGCCAATAAATGAGCAAAGATGATTCCCAAAAGAATGGCTAAAGAGAAGAGATGTGTCTTTAACATATGAAACTCCTTCCCTACACCATGCTGCTATTTATTAAAATATATAAAATGTGCAATCATGAAACAATGATTTATGGATGATGGTGGAGTAAAAAAGACTTTTATATACCAGTGAGAAGTAAGATGTTTTTACATTAAAAAAACATATATTTTTATGAAATAGAAATAGAAATAGTAATAGATTTTATGAAATACATGAAGAGAAGAAGGCCAATAAATGAGCAAAGATGATTCCCAAAAGAATGGCTAAAGAGAAGAGATGTGTCTTTAACATATGAAACTCCTTCCCTACACCATGCTGCTATTTCCCACACAAAGTTGCAGAAGTGTATATTACATACTTCTAAAAGATAAGAGCATATCATTGTTTGAAGTTCAAAATATTATAGAACAGCAGTGTGCATGTTATTTCAAAGATTAACTTTCACATCATTTCCCTCTCAAGAAGTTTCATGCAATGGTCTACTGACATCTTCTGACAACAGTCACATGACTTGGAAGATACTGACTGTTTCAATTTGAATGTTCCTAATTTTGTTGATAAAAGAGGATCTTTTTCGTGAAGAAAAACAAAATGGAGCTTTATCTGTATGTTTCAGTACAGTCATAACTGTCCATAATAGAACCCAGGGGAATCAGGGAAACAGTTCAAGTGGCCTTTCTAGACAGATTCTATAGCACATTTTGTCTGTTTGGAGCAAGAAGGGCATTAAGTCCCATCATTTGTACAGAGTTAACACCCTTCTGGCTCCAAACAGATGATATTTCCTTGTTATAGGAGGGAAACACTGCAATGACCACTGCAGATAGGTCGTCTATGAACTAACCACTAACGAACTATGTACTATATCTTGTTATCTTTCAAAGATCAGACCCAGGCAGAATCAGTTAAGAATTAAAAAGCTAAGTTTTTTTTTTTTTAAATGATCTTAACTACATGAGCTGATTATTTTCTTTGCCTACACCAAATCATTTTCTTCAAATATATGTATTAGAGGAACCCTATGAAATGCACCTGTGAGAAAAGTAGTTTGTATGTGAGTTAAATGTGATAAAGAAATAAAATGTTTGGTGTTAAAATGAGAAGAAGAGTTCTTTTTTTACCCAACGACGATTTGAAATAGGAGGCTTGGACATGACAACAGCCTGTAAAAAAGAAAAGTAATGAATAATTCACTGTTGACGTACTACATGTACATGTCACAATCGCAACTGAATTTTGAATTCCTGCAAAGATAAGAATTTGTATTCACCTACCAAATGGCTGTAATTGAAGGAAACATGGCTTAGTCATTAGTCATAAAATATTTATAAATAAATTGCATAGCAGATCTTTCTCAACCTCTTCATGCATATGTAAAGATGCACTGTCAAGATGCAAATTGCATTCAATGCAAGATTCAAGTGTTTTGCAGTTACTGTAGGAAATGAAGATCAAGTCATCTCTTTATGATACATGCATACCAAAAGAAACAGTATCTTTATCGTTAATGGAGGGGAACAAATTTCCTCCTCCATGTTTTGGGCACAACTGAACATCACTGTTCTTCTCATTCAAATTTTGTCTTCATTTCACACCCCCTCTCTCTCTCTCTCTCTCTCTTGAGCAGTACATGTATGGTTTTTTCAGTTCATGTCTCTCTCACTCTCTCTTCTATGTTCTCTCTCTCTTCTCCCTCCCTCTCCCTCTGTCTTTCTGCCTTTGTCTTTCCATCATGCATGTGTACATTTATTCTTTGGAAGCATTATCTTGAACAATTTGAGATCGATGTGTAAAGTAAACAAAGTCCATGGTACACAGCATTGTTATCCTACTCTAAGTATGCTCTAATTTAATAACAAAAACAGGAAAATTTACTCTACTTTTGAAAGCACATGTCCCCAAATCTTCAATTACCATGGTGATCTCCTGATTTCCTGTTGCCTAAATTGTGAAAAAACATGTCAGTTCTGATGTCATACCTTTCATCTTACAAGTGGAAAAGAAGAATTTCTGGTAATAAATGCCAGACAATCCCAAGAAGAAAAAAAAATGGACGAAAAAATGGAAAAGATGATTTTCTAATAACAAATGCCAGACAATCTGAAAAAAAGCGTTTGTCTTATAAAAAAAAAAAAGAGATTTTGTTTGTTTGATGTTCAGGAGAGGAAGGGGACAGGGGGAAACACATTCCGGAAAGAGATCAATGTGCAAGCATCTTACAGGATAGTCTGGTAATGACGCAAGTGGCCTGACAGACATCATGGAGAAAAGGGTGGGTCTCCTTACAGGGGAAGTCCACCCTGATTTAAGTAGGTTTTAGCAAAAGCAGAAAACTTAGAGAAACAGATTAGCGAAAGTTTGAGGAAAATCTGACAAAAGATAAGAAATTTAGACATTTTTAAAGTTGTAATCAATTTGCAACTCTGTGATTTACCTTCCATTTATTTTCGACTCAAAATATCAAAAGTTTCAGGTTTCTTGTTTGTTGATAAAGAAATATATGGGTGTATTCAAACGTGTGTCCAATATTATATCTAGTGCGCAGTTAAAATGAATATTTTTTGGTGAGAAAATGGAAATTCTGGAAAGTTTTAGAGATTGTAGTTACCTGAAACAGACGTAACATTAAGTCACACTCTGTGAAAAAGAAAATATTTCAGCTAGAAAGCTGGCCCTGATCTCAAAAGCTGCACACATATGTCACCATGTGTGACACATGTCAAATGTTTCAGCAGAAAACACTTATCCTATGGGAGGACTGTATTAAGTTTGGTGATAATTAATCACTTCGGTCTGTGCCCTAATTAATCCCCGCCAATTACCAGCACTCCACTTTCTAATTGATGGCGACTATCGTTGGATTAAGTATCCAAGAATCGCAAAGTCATCAGAGCTCAACTCCGTTAAAAGAGTGACATTTCCTAAAGCTATCCATAGCCTCTTGGAAGCGCATAAGGATATCATATCATGATGTGATACACATTATACAAAAACAATTTTTATCTTATTTTCAATAATAGGCCTAATCAATATTGTCATCATTACGATTATCATTTTTATTGTTACTAGCGTTATCCTTATTGTTATCGTTATCGTCATTGTCATTAGGACTACTCTTTTTGTTATCATTTATGTTATCATCATTAATATTATTATCATTATTGTTATAATCAATATCATCTTCATCATCATTACATAAAGTATGATCATCATCATTAGTCAAATCAGCCTGCTTGTTCCCCCCTTCCCCTGCTATCTATTTTCATATAGATGAAATGTGTCATCAGCTGACAAACACACATAAACATACAGGCCACTTCTACACCTAACATGAGTCTAAGACCACGTTTACACAGAGTGAACTCGAGTTCAAATTCGACAGCGAATTCAATTGCGACCTTGGATTAGCATAAATTATTTTTCGGTGGGCTGTTTACACCAAGCGTTGGACGAACTCGAATTCAGAAGGAAAGTGAATTCGACTTGATTACGCCCTCGCTTGGTGGGAATATCGTGATTATCAACTTCCGGGTTAAATTTCTGAAAACCCCGAGTGAGTTCAAAATGGCGGTAAGCGCAGTCATTTTGATCTGGTTTCGTATGATTTTACGTCGGAATAGGAATATCCTGATCAATAATTATATGCGACAGCAACGTGTCAGATCTGCTCGTCGAGCAGACCGTTTAAGAAGATGGCAGGAAGATATTTTTCTTCAATCCAGCCGCTTCTTTTTTTTGGGGGGGGGAGGGGGCGAAAGACTGCAAAAGGTAGAATTTACAAGATACTTCAGTGATTTACTGGTTAAATATTGTTTAACATTAAAATAGTTTGAGCTATGCAACGCAATGCTTCATTCATAGTGTAATTTTCCAATATCTTTGCCTGAATAAACCTATAAACTTGACAACTCTGTTAAGCCTCCATGTCAGTTTTTCACACATTTACCTTTTGTACATGGGTCAGAATCGATATGTGACCCGCTCCCACAAACCTGCCGTAATGGATAAAATTTTATTTTAAAGATTTGCTTGTAGCTAAATTGCTCAAATAGCCAGCTTTTCTATTGATTTGGATGTATTGTCTGAATTGTCCTGGTGACTTCGGCGGGTTTTGTAGGATCGTTCGTGCGTTGTGGTTCACTTGTTGGATGACCCTTATTTACTGACGCGTTGCTTAGCAATACCGGAAGTGACGTATGACGGGGTCACTGGCTGGATATTTGCTAGTCGACTTTCAATTACGTGTCCGTTCACACAGCAAATAGCGAATTTAAATTCGATAAAAGTCGAGTTTGAATTCGATAAATGTTGCTCTGGGTCGTCATTCGAATTCGAGTTTTGAACTCGAGTTCTAATTGCGACTACCCTGTTTACACACAAATGAACTCGAGTTCAAATTCGACTAAAGTCGACTTCAGTCTCTGTGTAAACGGGGTCTACAACTCTCGAATCGAAAGGAACATATGATCCTCTCGGAATTAAAGAAATAATCATATCAATCTTGTATAAATACATTCATATCTATAACTAATTTTGAGATTTATCCACAGCATTGTCACAGCTGTTCTGTAATTCGCCTTTCTGAGTCACTGCCAAAGGACAACTACTTTTACGAACACAGTCATATAAAAGGCTTACATTTATATCTTGAATTTGGTAAACTTCCAAAAACTTGCACTTTTCCTTTTTTGTATATATGTTATATCACAATTTTACATCAGTGCTGCAATTACACTGTATTGGAAAATTAAGTCCACTTTCAACACAAAGGCAGATCAAAATCGGATGTTTCCTTTAGAATTTCCACAAAAATGAGCCAGACTTGGTCAAATTGCTTTGGATTTAGGCAGGAGGCCCATATTCACACAATGGCTGAAAAAATAAATTCATTTTGATTTATTTCCAACTCTTTCTGGGCCCTCTTGCATAAAAAATTGCGTTTAATTGCAACTCATAAAATTAAAGGCAAGTCCCAAATACGCGATCCTGATCGGTTGAAAATCAAGTTGCGTTTTAATTTTTTGACTTGCGTTTAAACGCAACTCTTCATGCAAGAGGGCCCTGATCATATAAATTTCAGAAAGCTGTATTCTCACTGGTTGTACTTATATCAAGAACAGAAAAGATAGAACTTGATTTTTTGTTCCAATATTCAAACCAAGGTAAACAGATCGAACTTCACTCATGTTTTAAAACAGAAATTACAATCTGTATTATGAATCACCATGACTAGTAATGTCATTTCTAATTTCAGAAGCAATGACAACTAACTAGGCACCCAGCCTGTTCACACCTCATTAATAATAATAATAATAATGGTGGCTTCTTGTATAGCGCTCATGTCCATCACGTTGTGACGCTCCTGGCGCTTCATTATTACCCCGGTCATAGCTTATATTAGCAGCCAAATATGTAGCGCTCAAGCATATCGGGTACCCATTTACACCTGGGTGGAGAGTGGCAAATGTGGATTAATGTCTTGCCAAAGGACATTAGTGCCAGGCTGGGATTCGAACCCTCAACCTTTTGACTAAGAGTCAAGTGAATGAACCACTATACCACTGTAACATGCCATCTCTGAGGTGTGAACGAGCGGTGTGTGCCAGTGGTTTGCCCAATAGAAAGCCAAATGGGAGAACCCCTTTAGCACCTCTTGGGACAATGCCTCAGTCCCAATAAATCTCCACCATCAGGTTCAAGTGAGGCATGGCCAAAATTGTCATGTCTGCATCGCCTCCAGACCGGAACAGGATGATGCAAATTTCTTAAGCAGAATTGGGCATACAATGAGCATGGACAAACTGTGAGCAACTGTGGGGAGGAACAGGCAACTGTGGGGAGGAACAGGCAACGGACCACCTTGTGGTCTGCCTCCTACTGCCAGAACCCTGTACTCTCTAAGATCTGGATGGGCTCAATGAGTCCTGCACTGAATAGGGTTTGTGTAGAGATCCAAGAAGAAGAAGAAGAAGAAGAAGAAAAAGAAGAAAAACTCTCAGGGGGGGGGGGGGGGGGGGGGGTTCTCATCGTAGTTGGTGCAGTCTAGTGCAAGCTAGATCATGCTATAAACTGTCAATTACAGTTCTGCTCCTGTGTGATGTGAACAGGGTCATGCATTTCTATGTCATTATTGTTGTTTATCCACTTTGTACATGTATCTTGGAATGCTAGGGCTGAGTAATGAGTAGTAGTTTGGGTCTTTGGGAGTGTGCTTCTGAAGATTATGGAGCTACCAATGTGCTCGCCACGATAGACAGGACTCTGGTAAGACGACACCTGAGCAGGCTGATATCTAATCCCAGTCGCGGTTGGCTAGGTGACCACGAGCGAGGTGTGCGTTACCAACAGGGATTTACAGGGGCGCAACAGTTCTACCCTTCCGGTGTTTTATACGCACATGTACAAGTGTCCAAGCATTCACGTTCAATTTTCTGTAGGAAAGGACTGCATGATCAGTTCTGTAATACAGGCAATGTGTGCAACCCCTCTCTCCCAAAAATTATGACTTAACTTCGGTCTCTATGATATTAAGTACATCATGGTAAACATGGTAAAGTAGAACAATTTTAGAAGTCTGGGTGCTCAATTTCTATAGAAAAGTGAATAAAGTGCCCACTATTGTACATATATACATATACGTCTGATCAGATACATGTTTGAGCCCCTCTTCCATTCTCCCCTCTTCCATTCTCCCCCCCCCCCCCATACCCCCACCCCCTCCCCATTGCTTGTGGAATTAATCTCCTGGTCAGGTACTTGGGTAGATATCTAGGAATCAGGCCTAGATGTCCTGTAAAGAAGTTTGTTCAAATACAAAAACAATTCAAAATTTATGATTCAGGAGTTAATCTAAAATGACAGTGATATATAGAGTAGTGAGAAACAGGTCTCCAGAAGCATGGAGTAGGATACTTTATAATTCAATCAGTTTTAAACTCAGGGTATTGACCTAAAACATAAGCCTGTCATATGGGTTTCTTGGTTTCCATGATCCAGATCTTAATAGTCCCAGGTGTACAGTTTGATGCGTGGCATAAGTACATGTAGACATTCATGTCTAGGTCTAAAACTCAGGGTATTGACCTAAAACATAAGCCTGTCATATGGGTTTCTTGGTCTCCATGATCCAGCTCTTAAACAGTCCCAGGTGTACATTTTGATGCATGGCTTAAGTGTCTGGGTCTAAATCTCGGGGTGTTGACCTAAAACATAAACCTGCATGGCATGGGTTATTTGGCCTCCATGATCCAGATCTTAATAGTCCCAGGTGTACGTTTTGATGCGTGGCTTAAGTGGACATTCATGCCTACCCTGGATGCACAGTCATCATGTGTTCATATCTGAAACTAGCAAAGCATGCTCATGATGCACTCAAATGCTTTCACATTCCATGCCGAGGGTTAAAGAGGGATGGGGGGTGTCCATTATTCAGCTTTTCATAGATTCTTCACAGAATCCCTATATTCTGTGAATCCAATTGACGTAAGACATTTCAACTGTTCTCTCATATGGCATGCATCTAAGTTCTTGAGAAGATTCTTGAAATGGAAAGTCTTTGTTCTTTTAACTGGAATCCAACAAAAAAAAGCCCCCCCCCACCCTTCTATCATAAATAACTACATTGTAACAATAAAGAAGCCTACCCCCCCCCCATATCATCAATGACTACATAATAACAATACAATTTTAAAAACGAGGAATTAATCAGCTTTTATTTCATGGGTGTGTAGGGAATTATCACATCTCTATTTCTCATGCAACTGTATACACTCTATTACTTCCTTTGTTGATAATGAAGATTATTAATAAAGTGTTATTGAATAATCTATCAGAACATCATAAATGATAAAACCCTTTAAAAATACTTAATTCAGGGATTACTAACTTACAAACGCACACAAAAAAACACCACATGGTTTAATCTTTTAGTCTTAACATATGTGCAACAACCCTTTTGCAGGCCTTCAACGAATTAAATCCCAAAGTCTGCAATAAAGCAATCATTTCTCATTTCCATTGCCAGCTAAAGCCAACTGCAGAATCGCTGGGATTATTACAGACTTTAGACTGAATCACCACTTTTTGTGTTGTTTTAGTAGATCGAGGCCTCTGCTGTGCCAAGTCTAAATCCAAGGTTCCAGTCTTAATGAGCTCCTTTTTGAGGTCAGTGACTACAATCATCTTCGGGGAGAAATATGACAAAGTTTCTTGAAGGCATTGTGCCAAGTGAAAAATCTATTTAGAAACCTGTTCAGTCCCTAATCATATCCAGTAACTCTGTAAGAAGCTGGATTTAATTCAAATGGTTGAAATACTTTTCCATGAATTTCAAACTGTTATTTGACTTTATTAAAGAGTAGACATGTATACATGCACATGACATGAGGTGGTAGATCTTTTCAATATTTTCAAAACGTTTGATTTTCGTTTATTTGATTTATTTCTCTTTTATTTTGTCATTTTATGCCTGTCTTATTTCATTACAGAATTAAATATCAAGCCTACACTAATAAACATCATATCGTCCAACCGATCTTTGTTTTATGTACCTGCGTTAAAAGGTTAACTTTAAACTTATATAATTCCTTTAATAAAAAGAAAAATTTATGTAAAATATAAATTGACATCAGCTTACTGCCAAGTCAAATGCTACCTTCTCCTCCTCCCAATAATGGAAATATTGGGTGAAGGTTAATATCCCTAATGAGTCCCAATTCTCCAAATATAGAATCTAGGATATTGGATCCAAAATGCAATATCAGAACTTTTCCCCTCCGAGGCCGTAAAATGAAGGCTAAAAGAGCCTAGTAATATGACAAAAGACAATATTGCATAAGTGGTGATAATATACACAATCTACTGTAGAAAAATGGATGATTAGTTGTGTCAAAGCCTTTAAATTGTGTGTATACATGTAGGTCACGTTATCATCAAGATGGCCGCAAACTATCACCTTGTGATCACCTGATCATCAAATGGTGATCATCTAAGTTGTATGACATATGCTTCGGTGACAATTACTCTGCAGTCAATTCATAAAACTAACCAAATTACTAACTTTAATCCAGAACAACAAGCACTATACCTACATCATGTAACCCTAGATGTACCGGTAACCCTACACCCATCATAAAAAACAACTGAATCTCTCCTATATCTTTGGCAAAAACGTTGCCAGAGCATGTGTCAGATCGCCAACCACATGGCCATCCTCTATTGATCACATGATCATCCCCTAGTGATCACATGACTCACCTCGTCCTCTGTGGTGATGATGCCACTGTCTGTCTTGCTGCTGTCTGAGGGCGCCACGTACGAGTTGTCATGGGTGATGTCACCCGTTGTCATGGCGTCCTCGCTGGACTGGGCATAGCCATCGTCTGAGGAGCTGGCTCGCTCCTTCAGTTTGGCACTGATCTCATCCTGTCATAGATAGAAAGAATGATAAAGATAGAGAGATAGAGAGATAGAAAACAGATCGACGGATAAAAAGATAGATAGAAAGATAAATAGATAAGTATAAGTAGATAGGTAATGCAGATTGGTTGATTTGATTTGATTTGATGATTTATCAACAAATTCATTGGACATATACATGTAGGCTAATAATAAAAGAGAAACAATACATATAATATAATTTGGTATAGCATAAAATGAACGAGCAAATTGGTTATATTTTCATTTTAATATTTTCCTTTCGATAGTACCTTTAGAGGTGACATGAACATTTCAGAACATTTTGCAATGTATATGAATAGCAAAACCCATTAGCACTTCTATGGGTTAACAGTTAAGGAGTATATTAAGGAAATAGAGGAAATATCCTAAAACCCTCTCGCGCAGAACCCAACTCCGAGTTTTGCGGTTCTGCGCAAGGGCTTATTCTATGTGAGAGCGTACGGGTGCATGGACCAGTCTCCTTACAAGTTGCTGTAATGTTTATGGGGAGTGTAATTCAACTTGCAATTTATCTTTGTAGAATCAACATTTGAAGCTCACATTTTGAATAAAGTATGGCAACATGGAACCCATAACATAAAAAGCAAAATATTTTGGGGTGATTGGTACACTTAAGTTTTGTACAATCTAAAATACAGGTATATATATTTTGTATGAGTTTGTCTTTCCAAATCTTGTAGCCCAAGTATACAGAGAGCGGTAAGCAAGTGTGAATGCCTACGAATCCATGGCAAGCTTATTGCTTTAGCCAACACAAACACCTAGCTATCTTCATGGGCTGCTGTCCTTCATATGTTCTGGCAGGTGTTAATTCGCGGGATTACCCAGTCTCACTTCATGATGATCTTGACCCAAAGAATGCAAGTCATTTCATGACATCACAACATAATTTATCCGAGAATGAGAATTGCTACTGTCAGTGATAATGGAAAGGGGAAAATGAAATGATGGGTTTCATTCTTCGACCAATTTAAATCCACACGCAATCTACGCACAATCTACAACAGATGAGTACAGCAGACCTTGCCTGACAAAGGTAGTTGAGTCCACTTTTGACTGACTTTTCGTTGAACTGCATGTGTGCAAATGTGGAATTGTGTCTGAATTCAATAGCCAATGTCAGAACCTTTCATTGTTTTCATCTGCACGGTTCCAAAAATGATTTTAATGTATATCATGGTACATTTTTGTATTTTGTTAGACATTCCAATGTGACTAAAATAAGGTACTGACCTCAAGTTAAAAATAATCTTAATATGCTGTGTTCTCCAAGTCTCTTTGGCATACAATGTATTCAATAAACTTCTACTATAAACAATAGGAGGCATATTTCTTTTAATACACTAAAAATTAAATCTTTTGAAAGTACAAGTAATCTTTTCATGTATCACTAACATATTTCAAGATGGATTTAAGCTTTCAAATATGGGATATAGCCTCTTCAAACCTCATTCTTATTAGCCATCTTGCCAACTTTGATAAGCCTGATTTAATTCCTCCTAAATTTTGCATTCTTATTACTCTTAGCATCACAAAATGCTAGAAATGCCCATCATGGAATGACATACTGTATCTACATTGTACTTGTACATGTACATGTACATGCCAACCATTCTTTTTGTATTCTCCCCTCACATTTTTGGATTATTTTATGAAATATACGGAGGAGGCTGTCTTATATGTAGACTATATACTTTCATCCTAAAATAGAAAATAACCTCAGGGCACATACGTATATTCAACTGTTGCTCAATATATGCAGGGTATGTGCCCCACCATTATTACTGCATCTATATAGTAAGCTGCATAGTCTTACAAGATTCTTCCCTCATATTTTGAGATCACAGTTATGGAAACATGGGGGAGGAACACTTATAGACTAAACTTCATCCTAAAATAGATAATAGCCTTAGGGCACATATTTCATTTTTAACTCTTGCATCAGTATAGGGAGGATACGTATGTACCCCACTAGTAATACTGAATGTACAGTAAGCTTTTAGTGTATTACAAGATCCTTCCTTCACATATTGAGATCACAATTTGAAATATAAGGGAGAGGCAATCCAAAATAGACTATTTTCATCCTGAAATAGATAATAGCCTTAGGGCACATATTCATTTTTAACTCTTGCATCAGTATTGGGAGGGTACGTATGTGCCCCTACAAGTATCATCTAAAGTAAGCTGTTAGTCTTACTAAATGGGGAAATCAGGAAAGTTCACCCTAACCACAAAAGGCTATTTCCATACCATAAAGGAAGAGGGTTATATTTTTGTGCCCTTTAGTTTGTGATTACGATGACACACTGTATCTGCTGAGGACCATCACAGAGTGCCATCTTCCATTACCACTTTGGGAGAGTTGGGAGAGTTGAGCCTAGATGTAACCTGTTCTGTGCCACAAAGCTTGTGAACAATTTCCATTTTTTGAACTTCCAAGAGTCAAATTTAGGGATTTAGATGTTCGATTTATTATCATCAAGTTTGGCTTTAGATATCTTCCTTGGGAACAACCTTCAAAATGAATGTACCTGTTTCCATTTCAGAAAGAAATAAGTAGCTAACTTTAGGCCAAACATAGAGTAGAATAGCTACTTTCTTCTGCTGGATTATCCACAGAAACATGAATAGGTTTAAGCGGCTAAAGTTGCAATCACTGGCATCCATTTTTTCAATTGTCAAAAAAAAAGAATACATCTAATATTTAATAACAATGAAAAGCTTGTGAAATAAAACAAAATTGTGCAAAATTTGTGCAAAAAAAGAGGGATAAAATTAGCATTGAACCCACCAATGCATCCCCCCCCCCCCCGGCCATTTATATTGGGTATTGAGGGTACTGATCCCTAAGCTTCACGAAGATCAAATGAAGATGCACAACAGGAGCTCATCTTATGAAGCTATCATACATGTAAGTCTACGATCATGGTCATCCAATTGAAATGTAAACACTCTGGGTATGTAAAAGAACTTTGACAGAATGTATATTTCAGGACAAGGGCGCCAGGATCCCGAGAGATAGCCATATCTTGTCTCCGATGAACCTATATAAAAGTTCCCTGATGACATACCGAATCAAAAATAATCTAAAGACCTCACACGATGTCACATATATCTTACTAATCAAGATGAAAAGTATCGTGTTCTTTCATTGCAGGAAGAAATAATAACATTCTGATACTGATATCATCATGGGTTGATTTTTGCTGTGGTTTGAAGGATGGCATACAGCTTTTCCCATCTTTTAATCAAAAAGACACCTGAAAAAATGTGATAATACTTTTTTTTTCACGCGATGAAATGCTAGTGTTGGAATCCTGGGATGGATCTAGGATTTTAGATGAAGAAAAATTTCCAACAAATTTTTTTGGGACTAGTTGTACCCCCTAAATCTACCTGGGTCCCCATTTCATAAAACTTGTTATTAGTAACAACTGCCACATTTCTATGACAAATTTGCTCTCAGCCAATCAAATGCAAGGATTTCAGTAGCTTATAACAGTTATTGCAACCTGTTATTGATAACAAGTTTTATGAAACGGTGCCCTGAGTTGCAATCTGATGACGAGAGCTCAATTAGTTGGATGGCGTATGACCTCATAATCTTTCCACTGGGAGAAAGGAAATACAAACATTCCGCAGCCACCCTGGCAACTTCCATGTCTTCATTCCTCATGCCGCGAAAATCTCACTAACATCGTCCCTTCCTCGATGACCTCCTTGCTGAGTCAGAATTTGGCAAGGACCCCCTCGACAGCTGACCTGCAGTGCGCTGACGAGAGATTCTCTAATTCAATGCAACAAATTACGGAACAAGACTCGTAATCGATTCAGGCTTTGACCTATTTTGTTGGAGTGCGAGAGGGGTTCCTGTACTTGCTTTGTTCAAGCCATGTGTAATGCTGATGCAAAGGAGAGGGGGGAACAGAATTTGGGACTTCCTATGTTTCAATGAGCACTGATTCACTTGCGGAGATCGGGAGGAAATGGAAACTGAAACTGATACATACAGGATCGCAGCAATGTATTACCCAAGTGTCTCTCTGCCAGAGTATGAACTCATGAAATAATCTTTGCTTTTGCTTGTTTAAGTGCAATATTACAAATCTGTAAGAATAATGCACCTGTCCTAAACACAGCCGATGATACGTAATGTCAATCATTATTCCCTCTGGGCCCAGTTTCATAAAATTTGTTGGCATTAACAAGTGACAATAATCATCGATTTGAATGGCTGAGAGCAAATTTTCATTTTGAACCAGAACTGTGGCAATTATTATCGACAACTTTTATGAAAGAGCCCCGAGTACAATTCAATCCTGCCAATCTGTAAAGTGTAATATATTCTAAACATTAAAGACACTAAAAGTGAAATGACACATTAAGGTACGTAGGGACAAACGAAAAGTTTGTTTCTGAAACAGGTTGGATCGATAAAACTACATAATCATAATATCAGAAAAGAGATAAGAAATGACTTGCATAAAGACACAAAGCCAATATTAAAACTATTAGGGACCCTAGCGTGAGAGTGGCACGACTCATCCCACCCAAAGACCTAATCCCAGATAAGTCAGAAGTGAGGCAGCTTAAGTGAGCCTTCACACAACCTATTACCACATTCTCTGACGATGAATGATGTGGTCATATTTAAATTCATTCAAATCTATTCAGTTTGGAAAGGTGCCAGTAGCATTGCATCATCAAGGAAGAAGAACTTTGAAACCATGCAAATAGTTTTCAGAGAAGTGAACAAAAAACATTTGCAACTTCGAATTTCTAATTATCGATTGGGTGAATAATCCTAACCATGAGGTTTAGTGGTAATTTGTCAGAATTATGCCTTCCTTTGTACAAAATCCTGGATCTGCCCCAGACCACAATGCCATGTACCCATATATTTGCCCTTTATAATGCGATTTATACAATGTACTTGGTAACTACAATATACATTGTAAAGCCCTCCGAATGAAAACTGAACAAATTTATGACACTTGAAGGAGTGTCATTGCATTGATGAGTATCTATCACATATCTTATGCATGCCTTAGTCTAAAAGCAATCAGACCTCTGACATCCTGCACTGTTTAAAAGTGGAGTCAAACCTGTCTAGTAAGATCAGCAAAGGGGAATAAAAAAAGTGGCCACTGCAGACAGGTGGCTTTTCCTAGACAGGTTCAACAATACTCATTCCAACCTAAAGAGAGACAGCTAGTATCTATACATGAATGTGATCACTATAAACAGGTGGCCTTTATAGAAAGGATCAAAAACATTCCTTCCAAGAGACATACAATATAGATAGGTGGTCTTTATAAACAGGTTCAAAAGCATAAATTAGAAAGATAGAGAGAAATAACAAAGAAAGAGAGAGAGAGAGAGAGAGAAAGAGAGAGAGAAAGAATAGACCGGTTCTATAATGTATTCAACTTTATGCCCATTTCTTCTCCGAGCACCTAGTGACGAGCTATTCCATTAACCCGAGTTTTATAAATGAGCCTCAATGCTTGGAATCAAGCTTGACTCTTGACCTATAGAATGCCAGATAAAGTTCTTTGAGGTTGATTTATAAATTCTAGCAGCTGTACACAATTTATTTTTCAGGTGATTGGTACACTTCAATTTCATTTCTTTGCACAGGTTTGGAGATAGAGGAGCTGTTCTTACTGCCAGATTTGATGTGTTGAGTGAATAGGAGCTCCTGTCCTTGGCAGAGGCTGGTTTGTCTGGTGTGAACACGCTATCTTCTGACATGCTGATTCGCTTGTTCAGTTCGCCCTCCTCATCCCTGTAGAAATGAACAAAACATAATTTATAGGACTTGTTAAATTGAACTTTTAAACAATAACCTGTTGCAGACACTTGTCTTTCCTACATTTAAGTCCAGTTTTGATATCTATAAAATGTAATTTATTCATTTATTCATCAATTTATTTATTTATTCATATTTACATGGTGCATCACATTGCACTGTATGATTGTGATGAGTAAACTTAGAGGAAAATTACAATCATAACACATTTACATAGCATTGTTTACATTTGTCAAACAGGATTTCATTTATATTAAGGTTAAGCGCATTTTAAAAACTGTATGAAATTCATGTATAAACTGGTTTACACTTTCAGGAGAAATATCTTTATATTCTACCCTAAAACTAAGGTAGACAACTCTTAAGCTTGGGTGGTATTTGCTGCTTGTGGTACAGGAAGGGTGAAATAGGAAGGAAAGACTTCATCTAAGGATGACAGCTCATAGAGCCAGCATGAGTCCCCCAAATGTTCTAAACCCCTTCCTGATGATGTCATACTATAATTAATGAACGTCATTAATCTGGCAAGGATAACCACGTACGTGAAAGCTTTTCTTTTTTGATAAATTGATTCTTATTAGCTCAGCTGTGATGCCAAATTTTTAGCCTCAAATTTCTATGTGCAACCACATCCTTTACACACCTTTTCTCAAATAACAATGTTAGGGAATAAAAGATGTAATGGAAAGCTAGCTACTGGATTAATTTTCAAGTCAAATCAACCAAGCCCAGCCTGAAAAACAAAGCAACGAAGCCTTTGTCGTGAACACATTGTTTGGTCTTTTAATGATTTTGAAAGCAGATCTGTAAGTGAATACACCCAGAATACATGAACAGCATCTGCATCACATAATTTTTGTTTCGGATAAATTGGGTCAAATATATCCTCTGTGCAGCGACAAAATTAACTGTAAAGCGCTTCATGCACTGGGAAGAAAAACTGCAGAGAAATAAAATGATGATTTTTAAAATGGTAGTACATGTAATACTTCTATGATTTCATAACCAATTTCTTTCTGAATTCTTCTTTCTATACTATGAATTATTCACATCATCAACAGCTTTTTCCAATCAAAGAAACTTTGTGCTTCATACATCATTTATATATTTAAAAGGGAAGCACATATCACTAGACTGTACTTATTTCACCAGTCACATTTCTATATTGAAAGGTGGAGAACTGTTCAAAAGATATTATCAGTCCCATTTTGGAATCTAAAAAGGAATGCTGTATGCTCACAAGATTTCACGTGGAATTCATACAGGATTTGCTATATGTCACCATCTATAATGAGCATTCCATCATGTCCTTGTCTTCTGATCAATATTGATAAAAAAAAGTTACAGGAAAGTATGATTGAGATCATATGATTGCTGAAATCATGTTTTTAAATCAAAGTCTGCTGGCCACACGCGCACACACACACACACACATTTTTATTTTTATGTGGATTCATTCTAAAGAAAATGATAAAATATTCCATTTTATAGTAGGTTCAATGGCAATGTAAAAACAGAATTCCAGATGGGATCTCAATAGCATAAATCAAACAGGATGGTACAAGTGAAATTAAATTATGATCTTCAAAAGCATATTTCTAAAACCAAAGCAAGCTGGCCACACAGCACACGCACAAGTATAAATATATGTTAGATTTTGTCTGGAATTATGGCGATAGATACTGATAAAATGTTCCATTTCTACAACCGGTTCAACGACTATGCAGCGACAGAAAGTCAGTTTGCCGAAATTCAATAGCAATAGAAGAAATTTGAGGAAACTACAATTGAGATCTTACTATGATCTTTGAAATCACATTTTTGAAACTAAATGTAGAGCATACTAGCTACACAGGACATGCATAGGTTCATCTATACGTATTTCTCTTATAGATTTTGTCTCAAATTATATAATAATGCATTTCTAGAACGGGTTCAACGGCTTCGCAGAAACAGAATTCAAATTGAAATTCAATAGCAATAGAGGAAAATTGAGGATAGTACATTTGAGATCATTATCTACGAAATCATACGTCTGAAAAATTCAGACAATCTGGCCACAATCGAGTACATCTATTTCCCGTTTAAATTTAGTCTGGAATCATTGTGAATATAATGATCAGATGTTCCATTTCTATAGCGGGTTCAATGGCTACGCAGATACAAAATTCAGATGGAACTATGATAGCAACTGAGCGGGTCGGTGCAATAAAGTGCTAACTCACAAGTGTGTCATTTCAGGATGAATGCATTTCAAAGCATTATGTCACAAATGAGAAAATGATTGAAAGTTCTTCTGATATTGGAGTAACTACATGTACTCTTTTGAATTAATTAAAAAAGACCTCATTTTTACAATGTAGGCTAGAGAATGAAGATCATAATAGTACCTGGGATTCACTTTTTCACAAAAGTGATCATTAGTTCTATTCTCTATTAACCACCTATATTATCAGGTGTCTGCAATCTAATATCATTACACGTCTAACGTAAGTCACATGATCCGATCGTCACATGATCTCTGATATCATGCACTTTATCGGAAGTCAAACTCAGAGGGGGTGAAATTTGAAGGAAGGATCATGATTATCATGATCACCATTCAATTCAATTTTTTGTCTCTCCTTTCTGAATGTCAAGACTGTACTCTGCAACATTCCAGATTCATTCAACATTGCCAAAAGTGCAGGCAATAAAAAGTCTAAGAAAACATGGCTTCTGCATTTTTAAAATCTTCATTAATTGCTCACATCTTTCTATTCCTGTTCCTTCTTGCTATGTAAGTCCTTTGAAAAAAATTTCTTCCTTCTTTGGCATAATAATGTTCAACCTAGTCTATAGCTGCAATGCTTCTATAATTTTCCCCTCCTGTTCTTGCAACAGTTACATATAGCTTCCGTATTTCACATAAAAGTATGTATGAACATTTGTAACTGTTCATGATCAAAGTGTAATAAAAGAATTTTCCTTTATGTTGTGGCTTTTCAACCAATTAGGCAGGATTCGGAAAAGGCAAGGGAGTCAAGGACAAATACATGCATTTCCTTTACCTCATCTCTCTTTTCACCTATTTAGCCAGGTTTGGAAATGGTCCGGGGTAGGGAAAAGGCCGTATTTCTTCCTTGTGCCATTTCCAGTCTTCTGTGGGTAGGCGTGGGGGTGAAAGATTGCCCCTTTCATCCCTATCACCACTCCTACAGTGGTCCCTTTTTTCAGGGTTTCAGGGGAAATCACCCTCCACCCCCCATCAGTTTTCCCTTTGACTCTTACCCTCCTGTTTCAAGTTCACTCGTTGACTTGGACTTGCTCTTGCTAGGTACCGAATCTCCTTCTGATCCCTTGGAGCTCTTCTTCTTCTTGAAAATCTTCTTTATCGACTTCCATGCCTTGAACTTTTTCTTCTTTGGTGCACCTGGAAATACAATATTGAAATACATGTACATGTACTTGCATTGATTTTTCGACAGTGATTTTGTGTGGTTCTTATTTGAAATGTACCATAGTAGGTTAGCTAGCATTTATTACTATAATTTAATACTTAAATATAGAGGTATTACTTAATATCTGACGTGGTTGTAACAGTAGCTGACTTGTTTAGTAAAGCAATTTGTCTTAGAATGTAAGAAAAAAAGGGAAAATTCTAAAATTTTCAGGAAAAATGATCAATAAGAAGGGGAAAAATCAATGTTTATTTTGAATGATAACAAGAAGAATTTTATCCACATCAATGCACAATAAGTCTACAATACATCCTCATAAACAGGAGTGATTTCAATTTTCTTGCTTCCCTTTAGGACTGATTTCACAACATGTGTTTTTTAAAGTTCCTTCAAATTCAAGTGTACCAATCACCTAGAAAACATAAATTGTGTACAGCTAGAAAATATAAAATCAAGCTTAAAGAACTTGATCTGGCATTATATAGGTCAACAGTTAAGAAGTATGAAGGAAATAAAGGATAACATGAAAATGCTTGTGGGGAACCGAACTCTGAGTTTGGTTCCATGTGAGCCCTTATCTTGGCAAGCCTGTGTGGGTTGCGTCAAGTAGTCTACTCACAAGTCGCTTTTACGCTTATAGAGAGTGTAATTAAAATTGCAATATCTCTTTATAGAATTAATAATTGAAGCCCATATTTTGAATATAGTATAATGACATGGAACCTCTAACATACAGAGCAAAATGTTTTTTGGTGATTCAATACATTACATTTGATCAAGATTTGAAATTCATGCTAGTCCATAATCACTCCATTGCCCCAAAGTGCTATATACTAACCAAACCCCCCCAAGAATTGGAAATCACCCTGCCAGGTTCTCAACACTGTAGGAAGCCAATGTATATCAGTGGAAAACCATCTCTTTGAAAGGCCTTAATCAAGCCTGCCAGGCAGCATTTCTTTCTTCCTTGATAAACTCTTCTGATGAGTAATACGATATGACTCTCGTACTAATCTCTACCACTTTCATTCACTGTATGATCATCCTTAAGCCCGACCTAATCCAGGAGTCATTCCCCGCCCTCCCATTAAGCTTTCACTAGAAGATGATATCACATCCACTACAGTTGTGCAAACTATGTGATTCACTATGACCTACATGTACATGTAATATGATAAATTGTACTCCACTACGTGAGCTGAAATTCAAAATTGCAACTAATAACCCCTTCCCTGCCATGGGGAGGCAAATTCCTCTCAAAAATTGATTTTTTTTTTTACTGTTAGTTTCAATTTAAAATATCTATTTCTCTCTCCCTGAAACAGGATTGTTGTGAAGGTCGTTAACGTGACATATACACTAAAGGAAAAAAGAAACTTATAAAAGTTCAAGAGATCACCAAATTAAATTCTCTGCATGGAAATGTACCAAATTTGGATATAATGTTGATTCAATGCATGGCTTTAAATGACAGTCAATAACAAAAAGTTTTCTTCAATGCCACAAAAGAAATGTGCACTGAAGCAAAGGACTCTCTAATCCCCAAGTCACAAAGACAAACTGCAGCCTTGTACACCATATGCATGTCAATGAATGAAACAAAAGAATTTCAAAAGGGATTTGCAAGTTCATATCCAAACAGATTAATAGCCAGTATGTCCACCTCTAGCTTGCTGGCAAGCTGTACACCGTCTTCGCATGCTTCCGATCAGATTCGCGATGGTAGCCTGGGGAACATTGTTCCATTCCTCTTGCAGTGCTGCAATGAGCGTCTCCCTATTGATGGGTTGATTGTCACGCCTTGACACACGTCGACCAAGCTCTTCCCAGAGATGTTCAATTGGGGAAAGGTCTGGTGAACGGGCGCACCATGGCAGAACATCAATATCCTCTTGCTCGAGGGGTGCAAATCCCTTTTGAAATTCTTTTGTTTCATTCATTGACATGCATATGGTGTACAAGGCTGCAGTTTGTCTTTGTGACTTGGGGATTAGAGAGTCCTTTGCTTCAGTGCACATTTCTTTTGTGGCATTGAAGAAAACTTTTTGTTATTGACTGTCATTTAAAGCCATGCATTGAATCAACATTATATCCAAATTTGGTACATTTCCATGCAGAGAATTTAATTTGGTGATCTCTTGAACTTTTATAAGTTTCTTTTTTCCTTTAGTGACATATATTTACTGCCACATTCAAACATAAAGAATTATGGTCGGTAACATATACGTATGGGACTAAATAGCTTTACTATTTGTTTTTTAACATTTATCTAAGATTGCTCTATGGCAAAAGATACATCTGGACTCGCGACCCAGTTGAAGAAATTGGATATCCTGTAGGACAAAGTTCGTGAATTCTTAGTATCTTAACAGGGTAGCTTGTCTAAATCTGCGATAATATTAATAACAATGCACTTCAGAACAGCACCTACGATGCATGTACATGTATGGTGTAATACAAGTTTTTATATAATAAGCCAGTTCGTAATTACGATCTAGGAATGTGCAGGAAAAGGTCTTTTGTACCGAGTACAATCATTTCAGGGTCATATGTACAATTTATAACTTACGAACTGGCTTATGATGTAATTGGTCCGTTTCTGATTACATCCTGGTCAGTGTTCCTTCCACACACTGGAAGTCATTCATACCTGATTGGTCTAATTCACTGTCACTCAGCACTTCTTCTTTAGGGCTGCTGGGTACTGCTAGTTCCTGCCTTTCCTCCTTGGTCTCCTTGGTCTCCATGGCCTCAGCTCCTCCTCCTCCTCCTGCTTCCAGGGCCCCGCCCACTGTTTCCTGAGCTCCTCCCCCAGCTTCTTGAAGCTCCTGCTCCTCTGTGCCTTGCTCTCGTCCATTCACCACCTGAACAGCCACTGACATCTTGTTTGGTGGTAAGATAACTGTCAAAACAAAAAACAAAATAAAAGAAAGTAGGTTAAAAAACCTTTGCTGTACATGTATGCTAATGTTCCCCTCCCGTTCCATAGACGAAGGCTGGGTTAAAGTGACATATATACTTCATCCCTTGGATAGGATGATTAAACAAGGCCCCAAAGTGTAGGAGAGCCATCATCTAGTACATGCACATTAACGACCCACTTCACTCTTTGTTAAGAGTAAAGGGAAAATCTGGTATAGTGATACACCTGCACATCGCAACCAGTAATAAGGGGGTGGGATAGAACCCAATAGTTAGTAGTCCCAACCACCCCCCCCCACGCCCCCCCCCCCCACCAGCAGCTATAGTGGCATACATGTACAAAGATTTCTTGTGAAAGTCTGAAATGAGAATGATTTTACAGATTACAAATTATACAAATATAAAATGAATTTCTAAGAAATAAGATGTACTTAGATATACACGTAACAAGCACTTAGAAGAGGTAGAAATTCACCAGACTGTATTTACATCAAGACACAGTCACTATATTATTTCACATTACATGTAGCGTAGTATTTCACAGTGCATTTCATAAGTGAGGGTGTGTATGTCAACATTGCTGTCCTGGGTAGAATGTGGGCATCCAAGTTAAGATAACAATCACAACCATCCAAACCTAAATGGCAATCTGGAAATAGGTCCTTGAGATTGACGTCATTTAATGACTTTGAATTGGCAAAGAAAAGTACACTGGGAAGAAAAGAGATACATGTAGAAGAAACAGCACAATAAACATATACAGTACTGACAGAAAGAGAGAGAGAGAGAGAGAGAGAGAGGGATAGACAAGAAAGAGAGAGAAAGAAAGAGAGGGGAGAGAGAAAGAGAGACGGAGAGAGACAGAGAGAGAGAGAGAGAGAGAGAGGCAAATGAACTGAGTCAGAGAGAGAATTTGAATAGCTTAAAGAATGAGAGCAAAAGAAATGCATAAGTATGCTGTGTGAAACTGCATTTGACATTTGACACTGAGACTGCTTTGGAAATTCTTACAGGTTGAATTACTACATACATGTAGGTTCGAACACTGTAGACTTGAACACTAACCCTGATCAATAAGGAGTTTTAATAGTATTCAAGATGTCCTGGAATACATTTGATCAAATAGTTTGGCCATCTTGAATGCACTCCACCCATTTGATAAAATATGTTTTGATGGTCTCTCTTCCACCTCCCTGGTCAAACAGTACAAAGACTAATACATGTGCACACATGATCCAGTATCTTAATGCGCAAAAGACAAATATAAACAGAAAGACATACATGTAAAAAGATATGAAGCAATACATTGCTTGAGGAATTGGAATACAAGTCCACTCAGAAAGGCATGGCTTTACATTGACTTGTAAGTTTTTTGCCTTATTTCTTTCTTTCTTTTCAGGGCTAGGAAACCTTAATATTTGTGATTATAAATACAATTCTCAAGTCCTACATTCCTCATTTCTCTACTATCAAAGTCTTCATTTTCGTTTCTATTTCATTTCCAGGAACACGAAGGAGTATATAACAAGAACAAGAACAACAAGAATATGAGGTACAATAACAAAAGAATGGAAACCATCAGCCTGATGCCCAGGGCATCACCAAAAGAAAAACATGTTATTAAACAATTTACAAATAGAATGGTTTCAGACTTCTCTTCTGAAATTGGTTTACAAATTGATGTTCAATGAATACTGTTGCAGAGTAGCCTTGAATCCAGTCTTAAAGAAATTCTCGTTAGAACCGACAGACTCAATGAAATATGTTCATGCATCCAATAAAGACTACAGTGTAATACGATAAGGATAAAAAATAAATACATGTCGATGTACAGTGATCATGAGTAAAGAGTTACGTAGGCAAACAATTCGTTATAAATATAAGGGATAAAATTTGTTGTAAAGTAGTACAGGAATGCCAGTTACAAACATATACAGGTTGAAGATTTGAGGTCATTTACGTAGTGGCAGCTGCACACATTGTATGGAATGGATGTCAATGCCACAAAATTAATGTAATAAAATAATACTCGAATATGGTGGTGGGTATACTAATAATACCCACCAAGAAAAAAAATAATCAAATAATAAATTGGTATCATAAAAGGGGATGAAAATAAAGGAGTGGGCGATAAAATAATGCATAAAAGTTGACATTTAAAATTAATTGGGCACCTCCATCTACAGGTATTGTCCATATCCACAGCCAATTAAACCTGAACTAATTATAATGTCATGCCGCTCTCATATGGTCAACAATAATCTGTTGAAAGTTCCGATCCCAAAATAAAGACCCATGACGGTGGCCTAATTTCGCCTAAATGCCATCCAGGTATTTTAAGATGCACCATCATTTCCATAGAGCCATTGAATGAGAGAGAGAGAGAGCAAGCATACGCTATTTTCATTCTTGCTAGGATAATGATAATATTGTAACTCTATCCTTGTTGGGAGTCATTACAATCTTGGCCTACCTGTGCGTATGATGATTGTTGCCATGGTGATTAAATTGTAGCAGTAATCGGCTAATGCCAGAGGTGTGTTGAAACACAAGAGCCAAAAAATGATGATGATTTTGGTTTTAGAACTGTAATATTAGCACTGGCTCTCTGCATATAATATACTAGAGATTTTAAAACCTGAGATTTATAATCTAATAGGAAAAAGAATTATTGTAAGCCAATCTTACACCAACTACAGCAATCATTCATCAAACACAAGTGCTTTAAAATAATGCCAAAATATAAAAACATATCCCTGGAAGCTTCAGCTCTTTCTTCAAAAGTTGTACATCCATATGTACAATGTAGCTGCTACATGTACATGTATATGTACATGTATGTAGATCCTTCAGCTCAAAAGCACTTGCGATCAATGTAACATAGCCTGAGCTGAGCGCACAATGTATGCAACAGTATTCATACAGGTCCGACAACTCTACTTCTACTTGTGCAATGATACTCAACAGGATACATTAAGTAAGGACATGGTGCTCACATGGCTAAGGAATGGAACTCACCTTCATCTACGACAAATACATCCATGGTTTGAAGGTCTTTGCCCCAGCAGGTACAGGTTATATTCCACTTAATCCAAATCACAACTTTCACAGTTGGTTGTTACTCGCCCCAAGTTCAAATTCGCTATGAAAGTCTGCCTCACAAACCCAGCAGGTATGCACTAGAACATGATGCCATAGCTTGAAGCATCAGGCATTACAAGAAGGGCACAAGTCACAACTTCCACAGGTGGTTGCTACTTGCTCCACTTCAGCTGTCTAAGAAAATTACCTCACAAAATCAGCAGGTAGCCATAGGCTTTATGAGAGCAAGCTTGAAGCATTGTAGAGTACAAGAAGGGCGCAAGTCACAGCTTCCAAAGTCGGTTGTTAAACGCTCTCAAGTTCAACTCCACTCGGAAAATTTGTTTCACGGCAGGTATGCGTTAGAACATGATGCAACGGCTAAATCATTGGAAAATTTGCCTACAATAAGGGCACAGGTCCCAACTTAAAAGTTGAACTTCACTATGAAAATCTGTCTCGAATGCTTAGCAGGTATGCATCGGAACATGATGCCATAGCTTGAAGCATCAGACAATACACGAAGGACGCAAGTATAACCCCCCTGGAGCACTCCAAGACCAAGGTGATATTTGATCCACCTCCCTTCTATAAGTGTTGATGTGATGTCGCCTTTAGCTGACACTCTCGCTTAGTTCTCACGTTTGGAGCTATGGCTTAGCGATAGCTTAACGTATCAAGCTGCAGATCGCAAATATTCAACTTGACAGAGAGAAAGAGACATAGACAGAGAGACAGAAAGAGTGACAGAGAGAGGGGTAGACAGAGGAGTCTTGAGACGCTAATGGAAACACAAACTTGACAGAGAGAGAGAGGGAGATAGAGAGAGATAGAGAGACAGAGTGGTAGAGAGATAGAGGGGACGTTCCGATCCCAAGGGAAACACGGACTTGACAATTTCTCCCATATCGAACTCCAAACTGCTTCCGACACAGCTAAGACAGCAGAGGTCAGAATCCTTCCTCGACAGTGAATCATGGCAGGGTCGGCAAGGCAGCGGCGGTACGGTACGCCAGGATTGGGTGGGTTGATTGAGAACGAAGGATGTGTACGAGGCGTCAAAAGCAGGCTTCTGGTTTTACCCCTATCTTCTTCCTGCCCCCCTTCCTACCTTTGTACAAACACACATCTACAGTCTTGAGCGCTTCATGTATACGTGTGTAGGATTAGGATCACACATTTTTAACACACTATCTGCAAGTTTTGTCTGCTATTAAGAGCCAGAGGGCGTTAACACAAACAATAAGCCAGTTTGTAATTATAATGTCCGTATGTGCAGATAAATGTCATATGTACCGAGTAAAAATGACCTTTATATGTACAATATGCTTTCATAGTGTGTGCACCATGATGCGAACACAGTATGATTTTACTTGTAAGACGAATACGCATCCACCAAAACAGATACGTGTGGGCATACAAATTGGGGTCATATCAGGGTCATTTGTACCATGTACATATAATAATTATGAAGTGGCTTATTAGTTAGTACCCTTCGGACTCTGAAAAGACAATGTTTAAGTCATGATTTACACTTTGAAATGCCAGTGATAATGAATGAGGGTGAGTTACTATCATTGGCCAATGCACGGAAAACTAATCAGACTCCCATCTATTGCTATCTATCACTTACTATACTCAAACCTGCTTGATAATACTGTTTGTATACAAATGTACATGTATACTGCACATGTAGGTGGGTCACTCCCTAAAGGACAATTTTAGTTTGGCAGCTATCACAAGCATCAAAATTTGGTCTTACTGACGAAGAGAGGTAGACATGCATGGCTTGGTGTTGATGATGCCATCAAATACAACTTTGTTGTGTGCCTGATAAAAGGGCATTAGCTGGAGAAATTTCTAATGCAATTACTTATGAAGGATTCTCTAGCTAATGCCCTTTTGCTGGGAAACACAACTTGTTCTTCAGGTTCTAAAGATTCAACAAAAATCAAGATTAAAATAATAATACAGTCAGATCTGCCTTAGCAAGCACAGGTCTATAAAAATACATGTTTTTGTATTCCTAGAGAAATGATTTCACTTTCAGGGAAAGTCCATCCTGACATACATGTAAAGTTCATTTCAATTAAAGGGCGATTCCGTGCAGAGAGTCCTGCAGGACATACTGTATGTCTTTTTCACCATATTTCATCCAAAAATTAAAAATCTCTCGATATGACCATTGAATAATGGTGCTTTCTTGTATCACCACCTATAGATATGATCATATCAAGAGTATTTTCATTCATGGATGACACATATCAATAAATGTCACACAATGTAAGTCCTACGGGACACTCAGCATGGAATCGCCCCAAACCAGTGAAATGAATGATCGACCAGTGCTTACCCTCTGCAAAATCTTTCTCCTTTTTCTGAAGACTTCTGTCTCTTCTCCTTACAGCTCTTCTGTAGTGTCCGTTTGATTCTAACTCCTTGTCGCTTGTGGCATTGATGTCCAACCGCCAGTTCTCGGGTGGATCGAGGAGGTATTCGGGATCGATGAGGTCCTCTGTGATGGCGATGTCGTCGTGGTGGTGATCGATGCAGCCCTCTGGGTCACTCCTCTGGCTGTGAGGGTCGTCTGTTATTGCTGCGTTGCGATCAGGTCCTTTTCGGCAACTCTTTTTCTTTGTGTGATCTGGTTGGTAAAAAGATGAGAAAAGATACATTAAAAACAGCAGAGGTATGGATGCAAAATACATGGAATTACAATTCCATTCATCAACTTGATAATAAATTTGTCAAAGCATTAAGTGACATGAAAGAATCCCTCTTTTTGTCAATACAACGTTATCATTGTTGTCTGGTATACCAAATTATTTGGGGGTCTGTAGTGTTTTCATCCTTCTTCCTGACTACATCTTGCCCATTATTTTCTGGAACAGGAGCTCATAAATTAAACTTGACTCGATCCTCTGCATACAAAGTGAATCTGATACAAAATTGGAGTTGAAAGGCAATTCAATCTCACTTTATGCCTAATGAACAGACAGATACTGACTTCATCGCGTTCCCGGCCGTGTGCATCCAACCATAGCTAATCAAAGCCATTTACATGTACATTTATCGAGTATTCTTTGTCCTGGATACATGTTGGCTGTGTATATAGTACTTCTCTACAACTCTATTTTATTAGTGTCAAACAAAAAAAATTTTGTGTATAAGATAAAAAATACACATGTAATACCAACTTCATCCCAATTCACACACAAATTGATGTTGTACATCTCATAAAAAAACAATTTCATTACGTCTGATTATATATTAATTGCTACCAGCTACAGGGTGTACTATGTATAATTAATTCAATATTAGCAATCAAACAAATTGCTTCTACTCTGTATGATGGGCTGGAGTGGGAGATTTATTTATTGCTTTGAAATAGTAACCTGATATCATTAAAGAATTCATGCAAGGCAAAAGAAATAACAGGAAGGTCATATCTAATAATTCATTGGACCTGTGTACATGGATGCCAAAATTCTAGATTTTACTGCCCTGAAATACAAATGAATCAAAATATATGTACACTGTATTAAAATAATCAAATCGAATCAAATTTATTTCCACTTTAAAAAACACAATACAAATGTCATTGACAATTCATTATGATAAATAATAGTTGAAGGAATCATAAAAAGCACAAGGATTGTTGAAAATTCTCAGTAAAGAGAAATTAATTAATCAAAAATTATCAATACAGAGAAATTAAGAATCAAAATTGTTGTACCCCCTGCATTAGGTCAGCATGTCTACCTTTATTGAAAATTTGTTTTCCTTAATTCACACCAACAAAGGATGGAGAGAATTTTACCTCTCAAAAACACAAAAAGAGCTCTTGATCGATAGTGGAAACCTCATAAGAGTTCTTGAATTAAAATTTATAATACTGTATACACAGATAACTACTGAGGAATTCTGACTTCTTTGTCAAACGAAAATCGTGCAAATGCTCCAACAAACAAAAGAAGAATGTTCACGATCATAACCACTTCTAATACAGGAAATTATTTTCTGGATGACTTTCCATAATTTCCATGCTTTTCACATCCATCACCTGCTAATTTCATTCACCGTGACCAAGTCTCATTGCCAATGTTATATTTCCCAGATGTTCTACGATCTGCTACTACGATCTAAACATGCAAGTAATTACTGTTAAAGGCATAAAGGCTTCCCAAAAAGTTAAATGACTTGGCAGACGGTCACAATAGGATGTCAATCATATTGTCCGCTGAGACAAAGGGAATTAATATAGGCCTACATGTATTATAAAGTGAAACCTATCTATAAAGACCACTCAAGGCAGACAAGAAAAGTGGTCTTTATGAGCAGGTGGTCTTTATGTACAGGTTCCTTTAATACATGTTTCAATGAGAAACACTTTTCAAGGGAAACAAAAATTATGGTCTTTACAGACAGGTGGTCGCTAAAGCAGGTTTGACTGCACATGTACATGTACATTGATCTCCTGTTAATTCTAACTAAATGTTGCGTTTTTTAATGATAGTAAATGAGCCCTATTTTCTTTCATACTTACAGGTAATGATTACATTTGCAGCGAAAGGTTTACATACAAATTCACTTACTTTCAAGCTTGCCTTTGACATATTTGGAAAGCTATCACTTCCCTTTAAGACCCTCTGGTTTTCAGCACACAATACATGTATATTCTACGACTAATATTCTCAGAATTCATATAGATATATATAGAAAGGGATTTTTTCCCCCCTGTTCTAATAATCTCTTGCAGGGTTGGCAGTGTAATAACTCTAGGTTTTGATTCACAGACAGATGTGAATAAGCTGTATTCATCCACACAGAAAGACAAAGAAGAAGGCAGAAGCGTCGTTGGAAGCGCTGCAGTATTATATCATTGCATGGGTCACTTCATTCTCCTGGTTTATGAAGATCTTTGTATTACATTTTCATTACAAATAACACTTTTTAGGTGGTCTGTCGATATCGACAGATCACCTATTAATTTTGTCAGAATTTTCTTCTTTATTTTTATTATTTCTTCTTTTTATTACAAATTGTTGTTCCCACCAAATCTCAAAATCGGCCATATCAATGTCATCGCGTTTCATGTCATGTATGAGGTCAATCATGTACATGGTCCATTAAGCTTTTGGAGGTCATCAGGTCATCGTGACGTGATCAAGACGCCATTTTGTAAATTTACAAGATCGATTATATCTTCATAATCGATCATCAAAAATCAACTATATTCACATCACATAAACTTCACATGACGGGTCATCAAGTCATGACCTCACAGGTCATCTAGAGGTCAGGACGTGCGCGTACGCGCGCGTCAAAATTTTAAAATGCTCAAAATAACGTAGGATCAAGTCTGCATACGTTTCAGGTCATTTTGAGCATTTCAAAATTGTCCGTGCGTAAGCGTCCGCGCGCGCGTTTTACGCGCGTGCAAGTCGTAAATAACGTTAAAGCGCTGTTTTTTTTATTGATTTGCAATCCTGACACTTTTCTTCATCATTTCCATCAACTTGGAATCAATTTCAATCAATAATGTCGTCGTACGGGCGCGTCAAAGTTCAAAATCCGTGCGCGCGTCTATGGCGAAAATAACGTAAAAACGTGCAAAAACATGCCTCTACAAAATTAACTCTAGCTCTTTAAATAGTCCATAAACCCCCCAATTTTTTTTCATCATCAGGTAGGGTATGAATCATAGATATGATTTCATGTATCATTTGACCCTTATAAACATTATGACGTCATCAAAATGGCGCTAGAATTCAAAATTTCCATTTTTCATGTTTTGACGTCATCACATTTATGCAAATTTGGCTCTCGATTCGTAATTATTGGTCGTTTTTCGTCCAGATTTTAATATGTTGTAGCTGAGGCAATTTCCTACAAAATCAGTCTCCACCATTTTTCATTTTGATGACGTCATCACAGTGAAATTTTCAATTAAAGATGCCATGTCAGAATTTTCCCTATTTGCGTGTTATGTCTATGGAAGATGATTTTTTTTAAAATCATGAATCTACATAACATTGTTCTCTGAGCTGTATCTCAGTTGTTTTTGGTCCATTTTCTTCCAGATTTTAGTATGTTATAGCTGAGACTATAAGCTTTTATAAGTGTGGTCTCCAATTTTTGATCAGATGTCCGGATCATCCCCAATTTTTCACTACAAAATGTGATTTGAGAATCCCGATTTCGTTTACGTGTTATCTCTATGGGAAATGTTTTGGTATATTGGTCAAAGCACTTGCCTCTCACTCCGGTGACCCAGGTTCGATTCCTGGTGGGTCCATTAAAATTTTTTTTTTTTTTTTTGCTTCTTTTTGCCTTTCATTTTAACATCTTGTTCGACTATTATAACATAAGCAATCACAAACCACGTAATAAACTGCCTTATTTTGAGTGTTATGTCGATTAGAAAGTAGTGTGCAGTGGTTTATGTATAACCCTATGGAAAATCTGATTCCCTGACGTGTATTAAACTATCCTGCAATATCATTAGTCCTCTTTGATATCACAATTTCTCAAAATGATAATGATGTTGATGATAATCATGATGATGATCATGATTATCATCAACATCATTATCATCATCACTGTCACGATATTCATGATGATGATTATCCTCAACATCATTATCATCATCACTGTCATGATATTCATGATGATGCTGATGATTATCATCAACTTCATTATCATCACTGTCATGATGATATTCATGATGATGATGATGATGATGATTATCAACATCATCATCAGCACTGTCATGATATAATGATCATCATCATGATTATCTTCAACATCATTATCATCATCACTGTCATGATGATATTCATGATGATGATGATGATATAATATCATCACCGTCATGATCATCATTGCTATTATTATTGTCATCACCATCATTATATCACCTTCATCATGATAATCATCACCATTATCATGATTGTTATCTTGCACAAATATTATCACATCTTCCAATGACCGTTCCACACCTTTTCTGCATTCCTGTCCTCAAGAAGCATCTCCATGCGTGGCATTCTTGACTTCCTATCTTCAGTTTAGTATTTCCCCATTATTATGATCATCCTGATTACAATGATGATCATACCAATTGAAAGACAGACCACCTAATTCGTCCTCATGACGAATTAAATTCTAGTTTTTATTATTTCTTCTTTTTATTACAAATTGTTGTTCCCACCAAATCTCAAAATCGGCCATGTCAATGTCATCGCGTTTCATGTCATGTATGAGGTCAATCATGTACATGGTCCATTAAGCTTTTGGAGGTCATCAGGTCATCGTGACGTCATCAAGACGCCATTTTGTAAATTTACAAGATCGATTATATCTTCATAATCGATCATCAAATATCAACTATATTCACATCACATAAACTTCACATGACGGGTCATCAATTCATGACCTCACAGGTCATCTAGAGGTCAGGACGTGCGCGTACGCGCGCGTCAAAATTTTAAAATGCTCAAAATAACGTAGGATCAAGTCTGCATACGTTTCAGGTCATTTTGAGCATTTCAAAATTGTCCGTGCGTAAGCGTCCGCGCGCGCGTTTTACGCGCGTGCAAGTCGTAAATAACTTTAAAGCGCTGTTTTTTTATTGATTTGCAATCCTGACACTTTTCTTCATCATTTCCATCAACTTGGAATCAATTTCAATCAATAATATCGTCGTACGGGCGCGTCAAAGTTCAAAATCCGTGCGCGCGTCTATGGCGAAAATAACGTAAAAACGTGCAAAAACATGCCTCTACAAAATTAACTCTAGCTCTTTAAATAGTCCATTAACCCCCAATTTTTTTTCATCATCAGGTAGGGTATGAATCATAGATATGATTTCATGTATCATTTGACCCTTATAAACATTATGACGTCATCAAAATTGCGCCAGAATTCAAAATTTCCATTTTTCATGTTTTGACGTCATCACATTTATGCAAATTTGGCTCTCAATTCGTAATTATTGGTCGTTTTTCGTCCAGATTTTAATATGTTGTAGCTGAGGCAATTTCCTACGAAATCAGTCTCCACCATTTTTCATTTTGATGTCGTCATCACAGTGAAACTTTCAATTAAAGATGCCATGTCGGAATTTTCCCTATTTGCGTGTTATGTCTATGGAAGATGATTTTTTTTTTAATCATGAATCTACATAACATTGTTCTCTGAGCTGTATCTCAGTTGATTTTGGTCCATTTTCTTCCAGATTTTAGTATGTTATAGCTGAGACTATAAGCTTTTATAAGTGTGGTCTCCAATTTTTGATCAGATGTCGGGATCATCCCCAATTTTTTACTACAAAATGTGATTTGAGAATCCCGATTTCGTTTACGTGTTATCTCTATGGGAAATGTTTTGGTATATTGGTCAAAGCACTTGCCTCTCACTCCGGTGACCCAGGTTCGATTCCCGGAGGGTCCATTAAATTTTTTTTTTTTTTTTTTGCTTCTTTTTGCCTTTCATTTTAACATCTTGTTCGACTATTATAACATAAGCAATCACAAACCACGTAATAAACTGCCTTATTTTGAGTGTTATGTCGATTAGAAAGTAGTGTGCAGTGGTTTATGTATAACCCTATGGAAAATCTGATTCCCTGACGTGTATTAAAGCTATATCCTGCAATATCATTAGTCCTATTTGATATCACAATTTCTCAAAATGATAATGATGTTGATGATAATCATGATGATGATCATGATTATCATCAACATCATTATCATCATCACTGTCACGATATTCATGATGATGATTATCCTCAACATCATTATCATCATCACTGTTATGATATTCATGATGATGCTGATGATTATCATCAACTTCATTATCATCACTGTCATGATGATATTCATGATGATGATGATGATGATGATTATCAACATCATTATCATCAGCACTGTCATGATATAATGATCATCATCATGATTATCTTCAACATCATTATCATCATCACTGTCATGATGATATTCATGATGATGATGATGATATAATATCATCACCGTCATGATCATCATTGCTATTATTATTGTCATCACCATCATTATATCACCTTCATCATGATAATCATCACCATTATCATGATTGTTATCTTGCACAAATATTATCACATCTTCCAATGACCGTTCCACACATTTTCTGCATTCCTGTCCTCAAGAAGCATCTCCATGCGTGGCATTCTTGACTTCCTATCTTCAGTTTAGTATTTCCCCGTTATTATGATCATCCTGATTACAATGATGATCATACCAATTGAAAGACAGACCACCTAATTCGTCCTCATGACGAATTAAATTCTAGTTTATTTTTAATTTGATTGTTAACTTTTAGGCTTAAATGCACAACTGGAAAAAATAAGCCACTCTCGTGTTCTATCTCACTTTGACAAATCCATTCCATTTTATTTCATTTTTATTTCATTATTTGCAATGTATTATACATTTAAACTAGAGAAGCCGCATCTCATATGTATTGTATTGTTTGTTTGTTGATATGTTTTTCCCCTCTTCATTCTCTTGTTTTGTAAACACTGATTTGTAACTTTCTCAAATGTTTGTGGACCCCTTTGAAAACCAACTTTTTTGATAGGGCAATCCACCCCATATGTTTTTGAAAAATGATTAAAAACATTATTAGTCCTAAATAAAACAAACATGCTGAAGTACCTTAAAACACAATTTCTCATTTGTCCAACAGATCGCTCAGTTAGCCAATTAATCAAATAAATGTTTACCTACTCCACAAACAAATCAATAACTATAATTAAATTTGATCTGCATTACAAAATCAATATTTTCATCAACACCATGAGAGTGTTAAATAAGGTTTGCCTCAAATGTACAATCAACATAAAAAAAATTCATTTCTATAATTGGTAATATTTGCCATCTGATTCAATGAAATGAATCAGAATCTGTAAACAAAGGAAAACAAACAAAAAGCCACAATTATTCTTCCATGCATGAGTCATATTTCATAATTTTATGAATATGTTTATCCAAAGCTGTGTCAAAACAAACAAAGAGCCTGAATTGATTGCCACCAAAACACAATGGACTCTCTGTTTTGCTTTGTTTAGCTTAATACAGAGATCGGAAATTACTGCACGTATTTTGCTTTATGTTGTAAATGTATATTTGTGGTTTGTTTTTAATCAAATAATCACCAAACAGTTAAACATTTATCATGAAAGGGAAAAAAATGCAAAGGCTATTTCTTTGCTCAAATAAAACAAAGTACAGAGCAATACATTTCATACAATATAAAAAAAGCACAACTTCATGATGTATTCCCTCACTAAATGAAAAAATATCAATGCACATTATGGGGGCAATCTAAGAAATAAATCCACAACAATTAGACAATAGACAGTGCTTAGCATACAATATTGCTGATTGGTTTAGCAGTAAAATTAATATCAACAGTGATTTCCAAATCATCTAAACAAATCTTGAGTAATGCAAGGAGTCGTCATGCAACTGAGAGGGATTACACACTGATCAATTCAGATGTATAATACTGTATGTATGTGTACTGTAATCCTATATAAGTGTCACTGCCAGCAGACATTTGGAAGGGCTAGGGTGTGGCGGGGTGTGGCGGGGCTTGGGGGACAGTGATGTATCTACATTGTAGAAATTGTTATACAGGGAGTGAAATCCTTCCCACATTGGTAGAAGTATAAATGTAATGTGTATATCTGGGAAGCCTAGTGTGATATACAACATATATACATCCATTCCAACTTCTACTGATTTTTTACCTGGATCTCAAGAGGATGGGGGGGGGGGGGGGGGGAGTGGGAGCATACCCCTGAATCACGATATGCTGTCTCTGCCTCTGCATGTGTAAATAACAGTAGTGTGTGGACAAATAAATTTCAGTCATATAAAACTGCAATTAAAATTTTAGTTTTAACAGTTTTTTGTATATGTACTATTTAACAATCATGAAGAGTTGGTACATGTACATCAGTTAACTACATTTTATGCAAGACTACCGGTAATTCAAACATTCTTTAAAATGAAGGAAAAATTGTATACTTTGATAATAGTACAGTATATTATTGCATTAACTTTCAAATAAGGCTCCATTCCAGCCTAAACCAAGATACCAATCTTCAGGTGTTTTGGTTTGGTTTCAGGAAATGTCTGTCAGTGAAATACATTTTCTCCACCTCACAATCACTGTGGTTTATGTGGTGGATCAAGCCATGCCCACATTTTGAAGGCCGTGTTTGACAATTTAGCAAAAGATTTCATTTCGAATTTTAAAACCCAGTGTGCCACATACACATACATGTATGCTACATGTAAAGTGACTGGAATGTATGCACAATATACATTAATTGAATAAATACCGGTAATACATGTATGTATGTACATAAATCAATTGTAGACAAACGTTCAAAAATAGCAGGTCATTTCTTTCCTCACTTTTTTTGCTGTTGCATTATCTGGACAAATTTGCAAGTTTGTCCAATACACATACACATATACATACATGTATGTTATAAAAAACCATTCCACCATCCACCCCCCCAAAAAAATATATTTGTAAAAATTTCATAAATTTAGTTTGTCCATTTAGTCCTATGCTTAGTAGCAGTCTGTCTTCCCTTAAACCTGTATATTATGTGCCCCTTTATAAGTCTGGTACATGTACATGCATCACACCTGTCTGGATGATGACAAACTATATCCTTAGAAAAAAAAAAACTTCCTCTCTTTACTCTTTCTCTCTCTCCTATTCTCTCTCAAGCTCTCTCTATCATGAAAATCCATATTTTTCATGAATTTCCCTCTGAATCTCAAAACCAGACAGCATTTCTGGATGAATCATCCAGGAAAGTCAACATCCTTCACCAAGAGACGTACACACCTTTCCATGTTCTTCCTTCTCAACCGCATGCTCTTTCTCTACTGTAGTTTTTTTTTTTGTGGGGGGGGGGGGGGCACTGAAATGTGAATAGGAGTATGTTTCAGGGTGTTTTATTTTATTTGCCTAAGGACTGATGCAGACCCTTTTCATTTCCTTCATTCACAACAGTTTTTTTTTTTTAATGAAAAGTGTCTGCATCAATCCAAAACACTTTGTTTATTTGTTTGTATTCAGTCTGATGCTACAGTTCACCAAAGAGGGTTGAGTTCTGACTCGGTCCGCACCCAAAATGCTATCATGAACGATATCAGCATCTTGCTCTGGAAACAACTACTCTGTGGTCAATGTCTAGTTACATGTAGGTTAGTTTCGAACTAACCCTAACTCTAACCAGAAATCTTTGAGTATGACATAATACTTCCTGGAGAACTGTCACTGGAATACCTACAACACGTACTGGTAGATGATCGATCACCTCCATAACCTGTCATTACAGCGAGCATGCGCAAATAACGTGAGATCATGTTGATCTCAGTCAAGAATATCCCCCTCTTCCTTCTGAACCACATCCCACATACCCTACAAATCCACCTGCTCTCTTTATACCCATCCCCAGATACATGTACACGTACCACACATCCTACACCCACGAATCCCAGAGAAGCTGTTGACTCTCTTGCAGCAGGGATGCTCATGGGGGTTAAGAGAGTTCTTTGGGGGTAAGAGATCTCTCTGGAGCAATTTTTAGAACACATCCTGTCTTGCTGGGATCCCTCCCAAATGCTACCTTAAGACATTTCCAGATTATCGCCACGTATCTCTAGATCTAGATAAGTTCTGAGCCAATCTTCCATGCGGCTAATCTGGCAACCGCACATGCTCTGGGGAAGTATGTTGTACATGTTGACATGTTCCCCAAAACATTTACAAGTATGCCTGGGATTACAGGAGTGCATTTACCTGTATGTATGCCAAACTGCAACCCGAGTGTGAGCAGAGATTTGGGCAAGAAAAGGAGTGGTTCTCTTGGGAAGGAATGAGATAGAACTGCGCCATAAGCATGAAAATTAAGCAGTTATTTGTCAAACAGTAAAACATGCACCCGGTACATGTATTCATTCACCTGAAGTTACATGTACATCCATGTGCAGAACCCCAAAAATGCATAATCCAACAAAATTGTAAAAGAGGTGTGAGATTAAACAGGGATACCCGTTGGTTTTACCCATGTAGCCTGACAATATACCCATACATATGCAGGGCCCTGCCCCCTAAAATCTTCTGTACAATAGCCTGAAAAATCCCGAAACGGAGAAGGACATCTCAAGTTATAGAAAATACACAGGAAATGGCAGCTATGTAACGCTTGTCCCTCAGCAAATATGTCACATTTTCTAGAGAATCCAAAATCACTAGAAAGTTTGCAAATCTTTTTTTTATGCCTTTAATAGCTGATAATTGAAAAATTAATTACATGATATAAACTCCTGTCATCACAAAGACGACAACAACTTTTCATTTTGAGTTACAATTAGTTTGACACCCAAAAAGCCCTCAAATCTGTTTCTCATTAATGTTAACCCTTTCAGGACAGGAATTCTTTAAGGGCTAAATTGATTACATTTTGTTCTTCAAATTGGCAACAACAATATTTTTCTTTTAGTGCTACATGGTTCTAACAAGGTGTAATGTCTTTGAAAATAATACCCATGGTAAGGAATCTTGTCGAAAAGTTGAAAAAAATGCAAATTTGATAAAAACTAAAGATTTTGAACCTCTCAACATGTTGCCAAGTTAGGGATTTAAAGCTTTTTCTCCTTTTCAAAATTCCCGGCAACAAGCACAATATGGTAATGCAACAAAAATGGACATAGTGGGTGCAGAAATTTGTGCTCTTTCTACTCATGCATCTGGTATATTTTTAGAGCTCTGAATCAAAAGTAATTGAGCCAGCTCGAAAGGGTTAAGTGTGAAGTTCAGTTAATGCTTACCAGCATAGGACGCTACATTGGAAAGGTGCCAGAGGAGTGGCATTCAGTGTATGAAAAAATACATTATCATATGACAGTCAACAATGCTTCTTCACAGAATGAAACAACTAAAATAGTTTCAAATTACCCAATTCATGTCTGACCTTTAAAGTCTCATATCAAGTAACCTTTTCTCTTATGATGAGACTTACAATCAGTACTGCACTGATCAAAATTTAAAGGGGGTGTTAAGTATCAAATTATGATGAATGACAAGACTATTTCTGTCTCATTAATGATAGCCAATTTAGGAATTATTAGAGTACTGTAGTTTTTGTTGCTCAATAATGCCTTTCTTTCAATTGCCAAGTTTTAAAAAGCACAATAAAGCACAAAGATTATATTAATGTGCAATTCTATAATGTATAAAGGGCCCCCTTCTTCATCTTCATCAGTTACAATCCATTCTGTAAATCCATTGTTTATTATTTGAATGCTTATGCTAAATGCTCTTTTGAAATAATAAAACTTGATAAAAGACATATCAATGAATGGCACAAATGTATACTAACCGAGTGCCCAAGGTCCCAGTGCAAATAAAAATAGCCATCTATATGGGACGATGCAATTGCCTGACATGGCAACCGCATATCTTCGTGGTCGAGTCCTGGGTACATGCACATCATAATTTTTTTTTTCAAATTCTAATGACATCGAGTCAACGTGAGCAGATAGCCAAGTGAATTTATGAGGAAGAGAATAAGCCTTTAATCCATCTTTAAGTGTGACATCCTGCCAACTAAAATGTACATGTAGATGTACTCTACAAACCATCTACAGAATGAATAGGAACCCTTCAACAAAACAAGCAGTCATGTGCCTCATTTTGCACCATGCGGAGTTAAATGACATTAGTTACGAATCAATTTGAAACGTATGTCCCAGATTCAATGCACAATATGTTTTTTCTCATTCTTCTTTTTTACCCATCCCCTATCTAGCCCACCCCAACCCCAAATCTCCCTCCCACTTTTTTTTTCTCATCTCAAAACAATAAATTTCTGATTTGTGAATTAATTAAATAATAAAAAAATTTGGTCTGGAGTAGGCAGAATGAATTTTTTGCTGAGAGCCAGAAGGGCATTAACTAATATAATTTTATATCTAGAAAACGCCTTTCTGGCACTCAACAGACGATGAACATTCAGTATTTTCATAATAGCACCTGGATATGGCCTAACTGTGATTGCCTGAATACTGGTATAGTAAAAAGACTCAAATAGTCATCAAGCACATTTTTAAAGCAGCAAGTCTGTAAGCAATGTTGTAGCCCACATGTAATCAAATAAGTTCAGTAATATTAATGTTTATATAATTATAAAGAAAATATACATACTCTATTAAAATGCATTGTTTTCAATTTTAATTCACAGTATATTATATCCGACTATTGTATAAATTTCATGAAATAAATAGTATTATTAAAGCTTAAATGAAGCTCAGATCAAATATACGGTAACATAAAATGACAGATTTGAAGTCAATTAATGTTGATAACTTCAAAATACTTGGTAACACATGATACTGAATAACCAAATACCTCAGACTTGCTTAATTAATAGCACATTATTCCAAAGTTAAACTCTTGGTATAGATATACATGTACGGTACTCACTGTTATTAAATTCCACACTTAAAGACACATTTTCATCTTCCCAAATGTTAGCCCCTGAAGTTGTCAAGGTTATAAAAACATGATCCAAAAATAAAATAGCAACTGCTCCATATTCTAACACCTTTTTTTGTATATTTACGACACATACCAAAATATAGAGTCGAATGTAATTTGGCTACATGTAGCTCTCTCTCACAGAAACACATGCCTGAATACGTTCATCGCTTTGACATGCTTTTCAAAATGAACATCCATATGTTTGAAGACGAAAAGTATCGGAACATATAGAGCATAACTACCATGATAACATGGGTTTCCATTCCCTTCCAAATAGAGAAAAGATCAATTCTATTTTCTGAGAGCTATTTCAAAGCAACTTGAATTACTGGTAAAAAATTACGGAAATAAATTTTCACAAAATCAACCCAAACTGATGCTAAATGATCAAGACTACATATCAGTACTGCTACATATCGTCTGTTGAGAGCCAGAAGGGCGTTAACTCTGTGTTAAAGTATATGAGTTAACTCCATTCTGTCTCTCAGAGGACAATATACAAATGAATGCTACATGTACATTTATGATTTTGGTAGAAAATATGAATTAGCTTAATAATGAGCAAAGAGAGAAAGGGAAATAATACAATAAACAGAAAAAGTAACTTCAAGTATAATGAACAAAGAGAACAATAATAATCACTTAAGGCATTTGAATTTCAGAGAGAAAATGAGACATAAATGCATTGTTTTGGGGGTATTCCTGTAAGGCTCTAGAAAGTAGTATTATCCACAAATTGTCCAGGGTAGAGAATCAGCCTCTTGCACCTACCTTTGTTTTCCTGGTGCTTCAAGCAGTTCAACCATGTTTTTCCTGCCATGTTTTCAAACCATTCACCTCCAATCGGTTCCAATTAATTTCTCACAATCCAATCACATCCACTCTAAAATAGGAGAAGGAAATGAGCAGGCCCTGCGTCACTACCCTCGCAGGGTTTACAGAGCTTTCCAGGAGAATTTATTTTACTACGAGGCAATTTTTTTTTAAACAGAAGTTCATTCACTATCAAGCAATAGCTTCCTGGGCTTTGGAATCAATCAGCAATCGTCAGCTGAGAACTCGGTAGTCGGTATATTATTCCACTGATGGAGAGATGGCAGAAATAGAACCATGATACCTCTGCATTCTGCAGTATTCGTTCTTGGCGGTTGTTTCAGAAGTCGTACGACTCACATTGATGTCACAATCCTAAACACAGATCTATTGAATTCTTGGCTCGGTTCCTGTTCCAATGCGTGACATCACGTACCGTTCACGGTCGTATCTAGCAGATTGCAGCGTGTGAAAACACAAACTTGACATATGCAAAAATCCTTAGCAGAGAGAGTCATCCAGTGGCCTTTGACGTGACCAAGTGAATCTTCAAACGTCAATCGCTACAATTTGTTGGTTTTCAACAACAGCTGCACTTCTTTGCATGGGCAAAGAGCTGCTTGACCATTTCAAGTGCAGCTCATTTGCAGTCTGAATTAACATCATGGTTCAAGTCATTGCCATTATTCTTCTTTCCCTATCTGGGGCTTGGGGAGCTAAATTTAAATGCAAAAGGAAATGCATGAGTCAGGTATCTGACAGGTCTGTATAGTTCTATACTGGAGGCAACTTTGTCTCTTTACTGCCCGATTGTAAAGCATTGTTGTTGTTGACTAGTCTCTCAACTAATTATCACGTAACTGAGATGGCACTTATCGACAGCTCCTGACTCTTGTACAGTCGATGGTTTTTAAATTGGCTGGCTTTGCAATGATACTGCACATAAGGTCTACATTATCTTTGAAGATAGACATGGAAATGAGTACATTTGGCCACTTTCCTTTTATGGCTCAAAATATATTTGTCACAAAGTACACTCACTCATCGACAATCTTCAGGTACAAGTAATTGTTGTTGAATAACATCCTTCTGTACACATTTCTTTTCTTTTTCTAATATTTTTCTATCAATCTTTTAATTTACCATAATGCTACATGTATAACATGTAATATTTCAATTGTTATATTATCCATTTAATTTTCTCTCCCTTTCTCATTTTGCTAGTATTCTCCTCTTGCTCTTTTGTTGTCATACTTCAGACCCGTCAAAACTGTAAATGAATCTTTAGAACAATGATATTGTCTAAGGGGGGATTCATATTCTTTGCACTTTCCAACTTGTCTTCTTTTTATTAGCTTTTCAGAGCTAAACTGTCCTCTCCTAGAATGCATTTCTCACTGCCCTGTAATAAAACTGACAACAGTTTATATTTCGAAGGACGTGACAGACGGTATTTAAAAGATAAGGTATAAAAAGGAAGAGCTTCCATATACATGTAGTGCTAATGAACTGTATCCTGAGAGCTTTGTTGGCACCATGGCCAATATTCAATTCTATCTATACATCAGATATATCAGGTTTTTACTCCGTTTTCTGCTTTCTGGTAGATAAAATAAATAGCCAATGTTGGTATTTAGTTGGGTTATCAGGCTGGGTTACATGTATATTCTTAGTTTAAGAAAGCTGGTTAGCAGACTGAAGTCAATTATTTGAAAGCCTTCATTTGGCTGGCAGTGATTTCCATTAATCATCTTAAGCTGCCCACAAGCTGCCAACAAAGCAAAATTAAATGCACACAGATATATATCTCAATGTGCATGATTTGGAATTGTTTGTGATGTCACAATAGCAATTAGTATATGTTTTGGTAAAGGTTGGCGTCATACTTATGTGATCAGAATAAGATTTAAGCCATTCTACTTTAATAGCCAAGCGAACTGTGCCTTAATTTGATAATGCCGGCCCAGAGGTCATAAGTATGACAGAAATAAAGACAACACATGGCGTTGGTCAAAGTCAAGGATATTTCTTGTCGCAGCTATATATTGATTCCTCAAATAGCTTGAAGCTGGATTATAACTTTTAAAAGACAAACTCATAGTGTAGTTTCTATCATATACAAGGACATGTACATGTACATATAGGCCCACAAACATTACATTACATCAGTGCCTACATAAGGCTAAAATTAGATCCATGCTATCAAATGATTTTGGTTTCCATGGCAACACTGTTTTGTTTACTTTGTATCAATTTTCTTGCCAGGCATAACTAGATTATACCCAGGGATATCTAAACCACAATATATAATGTAGGGTAAAAATAGGACATATATATATTCTCTTTTTAACCGCAGAAAGCACAGTAGACCAACGTCTGATAGATTCAAATGAAGTTAGTCTCCAGCAGGATATTGATGTAAATATGCAAGGCCTATAGATCCATATATATTCAGCGGTTTAAAATGGGTCTAGCCATTGAGGGGGCACTTGTGTCATGTTTGGGGGAGGGGGGAGCAGTCTATAGATCCATAAATATCAGGTGGATGAAATGCTACAAAACAAAGCCATACATGTAATAGTGACAGTCTGGTATGGGAGGTGGTTGAATCATCTTCTCTCTTTCTTCTTTTGTTTCATTGATACAGGGCACCCTCCACCAGTAGCTAATGCATGCCACTGCTTATATTAATAGTATAAGTACAGTTATCATTTGTTTTTAAAACAGCTAGGACTGCATGTTAATCATTAAACTCCAAAATTTCAAGGTGTTTTTGTTCTTTTTCTTTACTCAGACATTCATACATGTACTTTATGAAACTTTAATTGTCCAAAAGAAGGCATGGTCATCATAATTTCCCTTCCTCACAAGAGTCACAGTAAAGATTTCATCCAAACTACATATTGTCTGTTGAAAGCCATAAGGGCATCAACCCATATAATTTTACATTGAGTTAACGCCCTTCCGGCTCTAAACTGATGATATCTACTTCACATTATAGATTTTAAAAAAGCATTTGGCACTATTGATCATAGAATTCTTATAGAAAAGATAGAATATTATGGTATATGAGGTATAGTATTACAATGGTTTCAAAAATACCTATCAAATCGGTCACAAGTGTTACGTTACAAGGAAGAATTATCTAGTACCCTGTAATAGTGTGATATCGTGTGGTGTTCCCCAAGGATCTGTCCTCGGGCCCACCTTATTTCTTTTATATATTAATGATTTGCCATGTTCCACTAATTATTTTCAATTTCGAATGTTTGCAGATGATACAAATATGTTTCATACATTTGATAGAGTACAACGAGAAATAGACATGACTGAGATAAATGATAAATTGATGGAAGTACAGCAATGGTGTATAGTTAATAAATTAACAATAAACTTGAATAAAACAAATTATATGTTCCTTAAAGGGCAAAGGCAAACTATTACCATAAGGGGTACCTTAAAACTTTCTGAAATAGAAATAGAAAGAGTTGCTATAGCATCCTTTATTGGAATTCTTATTGATGAAAGTTTGATATGGAAAACCCAAATTCAAAATATTAATAAATGTATTCGGAGGAAAATTGGTCTTCTCTTTACTTTAAGACATTATGTACCAAGGTACATTCTTATGCTCTTATATCCAGCCTCACATGTTTTATGGAATTGAAGTTTGGGGAAGTTGCTTTAAAAGCCATTTAAATTGTATTTTTCTGGCACAGAAAATGGCTATGCATGCTATTACTTTCTCCCCACTCAGGACAAGTTCAAAGCAATTATTTGTAGACCTGGAAGTATTAAATATACATAAGTTATTTCAGCTCTCAGTCTCAACATTTGTATATGATCTACAGAGAGGACATTTACCACATTCATTAGAAGAATGAACCATGCATATAGAACTAGAGGGAAAGACAATTCATTGTTAAGACTAACAAAGTGCAATACAACTCAAGGCACATTTACTATTTCTTTTGTTGGGGCAAAACTCTGGAATGATCTACCCTTAAATATAAGAAAGGAAATGACAAGATTTTCCTTTCGCAAGAACCTAAAAATTATTTTGTTGAACTAGGATTAATGTTCAGAGTTAAGGTAGATGTAATAATTTCCTGACTTTGTATAATTTGACATTATTAAAGTATGAATAAACCGGAGAACCAAACTCGACTAGCACTTGTGATAACTTTTGGTTCTCCCGTTAGCAACATTTTCAACTTCAAAGTTTCTGTATAATATATTATAGTAAATCTTTTGTGGATATTTTTGACAATTCTATGAAGTATTTTGAGTCAAAATTATTTTTCGATCCTGAAAAAATAACATGTTGTCAGGTAATTCAAACTTTTAATTCCTGACTGTTTTTTTTCTTCTTCATATCTGTATGTCATCTCTATCCATGTTTATATTAAGTATACATATAATGACAATCTTTATGTTATGTATACATGTATTGTAAATGTTAGTAAACATCAATTCATTCATGTAAATATGTTGTTAATCAAATCAAATCAAATCAAAATCAAATCACATTCATGATCAATGAAAGCTTTTTAATAATATATTATTAAAATGACATGAGAGTAAAACCTCAATGGAGAGAGTAGCTTTTTAGCAGATAATTACTATTATTTATTTGATGTCAGCTGTGCCTGGGAAGCGAAAAGCGAATACGATCACTATACTCCTTGGGTCTTTCCTCCCGTGGAATAACTGCTTGGAATGTGCAGTTTGGAAGAATATCATTAAAACAGATCCTTGAAAAGGATTGCTCTTCAAATGCCCTAATATTCTAATTACGATGAGAAATAGCTGAAGTGTTCGGGCCAAACATTCATGGCAGGTGTGTGTGTACTGTCCCATATACACATTTCTGTGTGTGAGCTGCAGCAACAGTGGGTCAATTTCTCGCCATTTTGATGATTCCAATACAGACCTCAGAATTTACACCAATTGTTGTGTTATCAACCTTTCCCCATAGACCGCTTCTGTAACGTATACAAATTTATGCACATATATTTGCTGAGCACCTAGTGACGAGCTTTTCCATTAACCTGCTTTTTATAAGTGAGCCTGAATGTTTGGAATCCAGTTTGCATACATTTTTTGTTGCTATGTCTGGCAAGCCTCCGGCAAGCTTTCAGGTTGTCAAGAACAACCTTTGTTTGAAAGGTATGCATAAAATTTGCATACATTACTGAAGCGGTCTATTGCTTTGAGACAGTTTCTTTCATCATATAATCGCATTCATGTGACCAGAACTCATCTTTATCTTTAAGAAATTCGGACAGAGGTCAAGTTTCCTATTGTTATTCATGACTTAAACCCACAGTCTCGTTCAACAGAATTAGTAAAATATGGGCCCCAAGAGACTTTCTTATTCAAGTTGATCTTTGAGAAGAGCGTCTGTCTTACTCAAGTGAAATGTCATCTTGATAAACCCCAAGGATAAGGAAAGCCAAGCTGATAGATGGGATCCATGGGCAAATTTCAGGGTTATGTGTCATTCTCTATCTCCCTTCCACTTTACATGCCGCTGAGGGCGTTTGACGGATCAGACACAGGCACAGTTTCACAGGACCTTGTTTTTCAAGTGTCTGAGGACTATGTTTGAGATATTTTAAGTTATCATACGTGTATTAAGACTGTACATACTCAATATACATGTAGCCAGATGTATATGTACATCTACAGTTAGAAGTTGTTGTTTTTTTTTACTAAACTTGGGAATACAAAGTTATGTCCCAATACAAAAACTTCTTTTGCAATGCTAACTTTATGATCGAGTGAAAAAGATGTGAATAAATGATTGATTACCATTATAATCAACAATATACCAGCCTACAAACTTGTATCCAGTAATCTTTTTTTTTTCATCATGAACATGCACATTGTTATTGACATGACAGATTTTTTTTTCTTTCTTCTAAATTCTAATCACGAGTGGATCCAAAACATGAACCGATGTGTACACGTCATGACCCCCTTTTTTTTTTTGATGTTTTTTAGACCTGTGCCACCCCCACCCCCTCCCCATCAACTTCTAAAGATCCTGTATAAGCCACTGCTAACATGTGACTGCAACATAACCATAATAATCATAAATTTTGTTTCATTTGCTCTTTAATTGTTAAGAAAGTATAAAGCCTTATGCTTGGGTCTTCTGTTTTATAATCACTGCATATCATTTGCATTCCAATGCTTGTAATGATTACCAGTATGTAAAACTAAGGCTTCTGTAGTAGAATATAAAGCTACATTTCCAAGTTAAACTAAAGTGCTTCTAAATCCAGTATCAATAATAATGTTGTGATGATTCAATTATATCCTCTCATCCTACAGGCTAATTTGCACACCTGGCCATGGATCTGTTCACATATGGCGCATATTTTAACATTCCTTGGCAGACCCATGGGGGTCAGCGCTCCATGACAGACCCTGTCTCTGCTGGGTGCATGAAGCTTGGCCTGTTGCTAATATCCTAGCCCAAACCATGCTAGCCTGACTCATACATCCTGCCTGCAGCCTCAAGTCTATCGTTCCTTAATCCAATAGAGGCGGGTGCACTATGCAGAGAGAACTTCAAGTAACAGCCCCCTCTATCGTACGAAGGGGGTACTTTGAGGTAGTCTACATACTCAACGAGCTCTAGATCTACTGAAATGTAGCGGTGTTTTCCAGGTAACAAACTTTGCAGAAGTTTGTGACCTTTTGACAATATATTTACCTTACTGCTAAAAAAAGCAAGTACATGTAGGCCCTATGTGCTTGTACAATATAGGTAAGCTACCAGAAGCCCCTACAGCTTGAAGCCCTATCAGAGGTATTAGGTAATAATGGTTAATTAACCCTTCCATGCCACCAGAGTTTTGAGCAATTGTCAAAAATGAACTTTCAATGAGTTTTTTTCTTGAGCAAACTGGCTAAAGATTTTTTGCATAGGTATAAACATTATATTGGAAGCACAGGTTTCTGTATGAGGAAGAATTTTCAAGCCCTTCTGAGCCTAAACAAAATGTTCAACACTCACATTTTTGGGCAGGATTTGCTGCCCATGGCATGGTAGGGGTTAAATGTACTTACCAAGGATGCTAGAGTATTTATTGACTTGGTTACGAGACCACTGCTCTACCACAGAGCCATCTCGTTAAGATTTGTTTCACAACTTGCATGATAAGTTACTGAATTACTGACGGGTAATACATATATGCACATGGGAAAATCCCACTGGTCCTTCATGTATGCATTGTACGTACCACTGGTACCACTAATGTTCATGTAGCAACACTATAGCTATTTCCATATTTCTGTTATGGGTTAGGGTTAGGGTTAGGGTTAGTGTTGGGCCAAGGAACTGGATTGATATTCTCTTACCTTACAATGTAATTCTAAGCCCCTCTTTTATTCTGGCACATATTTATCAATGTTCATTAGATGTTCTTACCTTTGAAATATATCCTGAATCAAAAGTTACTCCTGAATTGATTTCCACTCTCTTGGTGACCTAAGAAAGTAGTGGTTCTGGTGAAGAAAAATCCCAACTGTACAGCATCTATTCCTGTCATTCTCCTTTCTTCACTTTAGATGAGATTCCATTCCTGACAAGAAAAATAGAGAACCTACTTTAGCGATCATATAATGTGGAAAACAAGCTGCTGAAATGTGTCTATAAACGAAATTTTTTTGGGTTTCTCAGCAATTCTCAATAAAACCAGAACTAAAGAAATCTGAACATACAGACCACCTTCCTATAAATATCATTTTTTAAAATCTCCTTTGACCAGTCTTTATATAAAGCTTTCACTCCATGTAATTATACATTAATGAAAATGATTTACAGATAAATACATGGATTTATGTCTGTATATACCACAAGTAAAGATATATAGGTACAGAATACTTACATTATATAGATGTGTATATTTTACCAACCAGGAAATCATATAAGTATATGTATCACTGATTTGTGAAGTGCTATCATAAAATATGTAAAATGAGTCACAAAATCCACTTGCAGTTCTATAAACAATTATATCAGTGCTAAATTTAACAAATATTTGCACAACTTCATCAGAATCAGACCAGCGAATTGTATCTGTGACAATTAATCCCTGATCAGGCGATCAAATATGCACAAGTACAAAGCAAGCAAGTTAATATTGCTCCTAAAATTTGCCAATATTATACAGGGGTGTCAAGACAATTTTGACATTCATTTACAGGGCACATGTACAAATACTGCTCATACCTGCAGTGCATAAGTTGAGAAAATGAAAATGAAACATATTTGCTTTGTTGTTCCAGTTCAGATATTGAATAGATCTTGCAGAGTTCCTGATAATATCACATTTTAGTTTTAAAGTGGCATCTAAACTTGTGTTTACATGAACTAAGTGTTAAAAAAATAAACAGTGGACACTTTTGAATGTTAATAACTAAAAAAATTATACATCGTATCAGACTGAGGTTTTTGCATAGTAAAGTTGAAGAATGTAAAATTTATTGGCAGCAAGTTTTATGACATTTCTCTGAATACTTTTCTCTAAATATTGCTGTGAATATTAGTTATAATAGATTTTTCACTTTTTGAAAAATCAAGACAACAAAATTTGTGTGTATAAGTAATTAATTCAGAACACAACATAAAAACCTCAGTCTGATACAATGACTATATAATGTTTGAGTTATTAAAAATCAAAAGTGTCCACTGTTTTTTTTTTAACACCTACATGTAGTATATAACATGAGTATAAGCCTCTAAAGCATTTTATTTTCATCTTGGAAGTATATATTGTAATGGCAAATATATGAAATAAAAGTATAATAAAAAACTACTCAAAATGGCAACACACACACATAGTTCCTCTCTGTTTATGATGAAAGTATGTGTAAAAGTGATGGGTCATTGTTAAAGCAATGGTCTTGTAACCGGTACATCCCAGGTTCGAAAATGTGTCGATGTGCTTTTGCCTTTCTGTGAAGCATTAATCCTCACTGCTACATTCCTCAGAAAGGACCAAGGAGGTACAGTACTAGGCAAGCAATTTACATTGTATGCAGGTCACACATGTCGCTTACCTAAACTTACCTATACCTCCTTCCTACAGTGTAATAGCCATGTATACTAAACCATCAATCAATCACTGATTAAGTAAAAAAAAATATGAAACACAAAATATTAAAGTGCTTTCCTATAGCTACTTAACTCTTTGCTTTTAATTTTATCTCTACTTCAAAATCAGAATAATTGAATGAAAAGCCCCAAAACTTACACCTGTACACGGTAAAGTGTAATCCAAAGTAATCCACTACAAATGATTGTACACAAACACTTGCTCCACACAAGATACAAAAAGCTCACTGAATACAAATGTGTGAAGCAAAGACGTCAAAAACTGTCAAGATCTACATGTACACGTATTGACCCATCAATTGGCAGGGCAGTCCCCAGGCCGATGGGGGACAGTATGACTAATAGAGGTTAAGGAGAATAGGTTAGCAAGGATGTAAATCAAATCAATGACCTGCAGTAAATTATCTGTCAGAGAAACCTGTTTATACAGGAAAAGTCTGTCTTTTCTTATAGGAATCGATGTAGCAAGTCTCCCGATATTAATTTGGTAAATGACAGGAGGATGAGGAGAGAGCAATATGAGGAGAATCGTCGCAGGAGGAATGGCCTGCTCTTTCGAACGAAACAGCACAGGAGATGAACGATGATAATTGAATTAAAAACATTAGTATCCCGACTTTTATTTACACGGACAAAATTTTGAAATCTCAGCAGAAAAGACAACAAAGCAGGCCGTACAATGCATGCAACGCTCAAAGCAACCGCAGGATCATGACATCATATCCAATGGCCTGCTCATATCCAATGATGTCATGATCGCTGCACTTCCGGGATCGCATTTGGGCCCGCGTGCGTTTACAGTGAAGTTTAGTCCGGCCTAGGCCCGGGCTTACTCTCACTGTAAACGGGGTCTAATATAATGCCAAGATACACGTACATTTACAATCAATTTATTGCAATCATACAAGTATTTGACTAGCAACTGTTAAAGAAGAATCATGGATATTATTCACAGCATACTTTGTCATGCACATGTACATGTATTGTTATGTTAAATCATTTGTATTCATACATTGTGTGCTACATGTATACTGTTAAATTGATGTTTTGTATACATGTACATGTATCTGCAGAAACAGCCAGAAAATGATTTTTATGCAAAAGGTATCTTTATTTTTAAGTGCATGGCCAATAAATTTGAATTGAATTGAATTGAACTGAATTTAATATAAAAACATTCTTTTCTCATTAGGCATATTTTCTTATCAAAACATCAAATCCATAATACTACATGTACACTCTGCATGCAACAGTATTATGCAAATCCATATTCTGGCAAAGAAAACCGTGGTCATGTATTTCTCTCTCTCTCTCTCTCTCTCTCAAAGAATTCAAGGACATTCCCGGTCCACTCTTTCTGATACACTGCAGTGTAGTTCAAGATTAAGGCTTCTAACAGTTAGACATGCATGACTTTGTACAGTGTAGTATATACATGTAAACAGTAATGACATTTTAAAGTGTACAATCACCTGAAAAAATAATTTGCATACAGCTAGAAAGTATAAAATCAACCTCAATTAAAGAACTTTATCTCGTATTCTAAAGGTCAACATGTAAGGAGTATGAAGAAAATAAAGGATAAAATGAAGGTGCGCTCGCGGAACTGAACTCCAAGTTGGGTTCCGCGAGACCTTATCTTGGCGAGCGTGTACGGGTGCATCGAGTAGTCCACTCATATATAGAGAGAGTAATTACACTTGCAATAGAAGTAATATTTGAAGCCCATATAGTATAATGACATGGAACCTCTAATATACTAGCAAAATATTTTTTGGTGATCGGTACCCTTAAAAGACTGATATGACAAGAACTACATGTACATGTACTTTAATAGCACATGTACAATCTATGTCCATGTTTACAGCCCATCCTTGTGTGAAGTTCATGTATTCTGATGCAGATAACATTTTTCAAGTTCAAAACTGGAGAGCGTTTCATCAAGCGTTTTGTCAGTGATTTTCACCGACAACTGTTATAAGCTACTGAAATCCTTGCATCTGACTGGCTGCGAGCAAATTTGTCAGTAAAAATCATTGACAAGACACTTGATGAAACACCCCCCTGATTATTCAAACAAGTCAAGACTTGCAAGATGTAGGCCTACAGTGTACACCCAAGAACACAAATGTAATCAAGCTGATTAAAGCGGTCATTTTGTACGCACCACGATGTACACACCAGTATGATTTTACTTGATAAACAAGTAGCGCATCCACCAAAACAGATGCGTGTGCATGTACAATTTGGGGCCATTTGTTACATGAATTACGAACTGGCTTACTGTTGGAGATACAACATGAGAGCAACAGAACAAGCTTCAGCATCATACACACGACATTTCACTTTGTGTACTTGTATAGTCAAACGTCCTTATAGCTATCACCTGTATAGGAAGCTAGACCACCTGTCTGTAAAGACATCTTTGTTTCCCTAGAATATTTTTTCTCATTGAAACGTACAGCAAGGGAACCTGTCTAAAAAGACCTCTTGTCTAAGATAAAAAAAAAAAGACCACTGATCGGACCCAGGTTCGAATCTCAGTCACGTCTTTTGGATGGTGACGTTAAAGGTCGGTCCCAGACGTGAATAATCATATTTGATTGATACACTCTGTAAAAACCAAATTACACGCACACACCGCTTTTCTTGTCTCCCTCACATGGTCTAAAGGTTTCACTGTATATGGATTCTACCAAAGCCATAGAGATTTTCCAAGGGCTGGTACAGTGTATGTACTGCATGGTGGGAGAGAGAGAGGGAGGTAGAATTAATCTCATAAGTTTATATACCCCCACAACAGTATTACTGTATAAAACATTACAGGAGTTTATGAACAAAACCACATGGGCACATCATCTTAGTGCTGGTGTCATGCTCATCTTCTTTTTCAGAATACTCCTCAGTGTTTCATCTGGAACCAAATGAGGAGGATGAGGGAGCAGTTTGCAGGCACAGTGTCTGAACTGCAAGACTACCATATGCCCTATATTATAGCTGCTCCTGACACAGGATATTGACATGACCAGTCGGTAGCTGGGTTAGGCTTCTCTCAAGACAATGGTTTTCTGATATAGTGTTAAATTAGGGTCTGTGCTTGCAGACTTAAGAGGGAGTGTGCAATGTTTCTTAATAGACCTGTTTACTAAGTGATTCAAATTTTATGCATACTTTTGAAACAAAGGTTGTTCTTGACAACCTGCAAGCTTGCCAGAGGCTTGTCAGACATAGCGACAAGTAATGTATACAAACTGGATTCCAAGTATTGTAGTTCATTCATTAATAACAGGTTAATGGAATACCTCGTTACTAGGTCCCCAGGAAAGAATCATCCATAAATTTGAATCACTTAGTAAACAGGTCTATTAGACCTCATTCCTTGAGTCTTGGTTGCAGAAGAAATTTGTTGCTTGAAGTTACACTTTTGTCCTTCTCTCTCGTTCTCTCACTCTCCTCAAACATTGTTATTCAATGGGAATACATGTACATGAAAGAAAATAGTACAGTAACTGAGTCATAATCTATCAAATCTATCTTTTGATAAATTGTGAATCTATCAAAAAAGGATAAACAGATGATAAAAACATGTAGGCCTATTAAACGAAGAAGCTTGATGGGAGGAATTTTAATTTGTAAACAAATTTTTAGGCATTTTACTCCCAGTGTTAAAGATTGTATGCTCGATGTAGGCCTATTGTTGTCATATACATTGTAAGGCTAAGCAAGCTAAACAAACAACAGAGGATGATCAGTTCCTCTGCATATATATATGCCAACTTAATTATGGATCATCTGAAGTAGTTCAGGGCCCCTCTTGCATAAAAAGTTGTGATTAAACGCAACTTGATTTTCAACCAATCAGGATCGTGTATTTTGGACTTGCGTTAAATTTTTTGAGTTGCGTTTAATCGGTATGCAAGAGGGCCCAGAAGTGATAAATAAAAAAGATTTTCCATGGGCCTGTCTAGTATAGTAGAACTTCAGAGCAAAGAAAAAAATATAGTTAAATTTCTGTCTGATGGAAAAGGAATTGAGATTTTCTAGATGTCAATGAACTTGAAAATAAAAGGAACTGAATATACATGTAGTTTCAATTTGTCATCTTGCACTCGTCCATGGCCTGGCCTAGAAAAATGCACAAACAATTATAACCTTGTTCATTGGATAAGTGCAATGAGCCATGCATCTCTTTACTTTACTTTTAACACTGTCTATAATTATAAGACTACCGTATAGACTTATGTCAACCTGAAATTTGTACCACACTCTTTATATTATAACAAAGGTACAAAGTATATATTGACTGCATGAATGTGCCATAGAGCTCAGTATGGTGCATATGATTAATTTGATGAGAAAACACAATCTCTCTCATTCTCAGCGTCATCTGTCACGTGAAAAGATGCTGAAATGGCCTGCAGCAGCTGTTGGCGTCGGCAGCATAGCAGCTAGCGCCAGCTCGCCAAGTGCACCGCCGTCTCCTGGCGGACGCAAAACAGGCAATTCCACCTCCAGTCTGTAATCCAAACGTTTCATGAGATGAATGCTCTAAAATAAAGGTCAAAACTCATTTTTTATTTTATAAAAGGAGTCAATGTGTCGCTACATATTTCATACAATACAAAAAGACTTACCCACGCCATGCACAGCCGAAGAATTTCACTAGAAAAGCATAGTGATCATTCCTTTCCTATTCTTCCGCCAGAACGTCTATTGTTTACCTCTAACTTCTAGGCTCTAGAGATATACGCAGTGAATGCTTTGCAATGATGATATGAGAGTGTGTATAGGATCTAGAAGAGAGGACTTGTCCAAAGTGCAGTGTGTGTGTGGTTCCGTTCGTTCTTTGTGTACAGGTGGTGGAGGGCTCTTCACGCTTCAATGAACAACGTGTAAAAAGGTGTTCAAAGGTTTCACCGCTTTCCCGACGTTTATAAAGAAAAGAAAAGAGGGCGTGGTATGCGGGTGCGTTCTCACCATAGACAAATTAAAGATGCCATGGAGTTTGTAGCGATTCCCCGATTTCGCAGGGTTTTCATTTCATGGATTGTGCTTGGAAATATGATACGGCGTTTTCAGAGCCTCAGTAGAGAGATGACTGGAGATCATGAGCTGCTTCCCACCATTTCCCTAGGCCCGATCCCCCGACCATGGGTCTAAATGTACACCCCTCTAAATGACGTAGAGTCTCACTCTGCTTTCTGCAAAACCTACCACATGTGGCGTGAAAAAGTGTATATTAGCTGAATTTACAGTATGAGTTGGCCTACTGTAAGCTGTAATGCAATGCTAACGAAATAATACCTCCTTGATTATACCAGGGGGCCGTTCAGTATATATATGCTAGTGAATTAATTAAAATATTATGATTATACTGCTGTACTTCCCTATTTGATGATGCCTTTCCATCGGTTCCATGACATTTGATCCTGCGACAATTGCTCCGGTCTAACTTTGCCATGTTAATCCTAAACCTAAAGTTAAACCTAACCCTAACCCTAACCCTAATCCTAATCTTCACATTGTTCTTAACAAAAAAACAAATCATGACCTTGACCTTAACCTTTGACCTTTCGAGATATGAACGGAGGAGCAAATGTCGCAGGAGCAAATGTCGCGTCACCCTTTCCATCATTCTGTTTCGATTGTTCATTTTCAACTGCTTTAATTCTTTTTTTCCTGAAAATTGTTGATTCTATTTCAATAAATGAATTATTTGGGGGAATATTGCCTCCGCCCCACCCAGGATTCGACGCCCCTGTTTTAGAGATCAATAATGATGGGGAATCTCCAATACAAGTAATTTGTCAGTGTGATGTCTTACAAGCAGGGGCGGATCCAGGATTTAGTATAAAGGGGGGGGGGGGGCACACAAATACAGGTTTGTCAACTTTGGGAAAAGGTAGACCCGTATTTGCTTGGTCTTGCCAGCTTCTCGAAAAGTCGCTCAGTGTGTGCGTGTGTGTGTGTGTGTGGGTCTGTTTAGCAGTATATCCGAAGACATTTTCGGACAGAGAACAAAAAAAAATCATGACAACAATGGTCCTCGGAAGCTGGACAATAGTCCTCGAACGTCGAACAATGAATTTGTGCTTTATTCCGTCGACTGTCCGAGGACGAGGAACAATAAAGGAACAATACCTGTCCTCGGAAGTAAAGCCATGTAGAGCTGTGTGTGTGTGTGTGTGTGTGGGGGGGGGGGTGGTCCAGTTTCCCTCCATAATTCTCTGACAAGAAAAAAAAAAGTTTTTCATTCTAAAAGGGGGCCGGGGGGGGGGGAACCAATCGACAAAAGGGCGGATCCTCTATGGTCAAAATGCATACTTTTCTTCCAAAGGGGGGGGGGGCACAGGCCGGAGGTGCCTCCCTGGATCCACCACTGCTTACAAGGACCCCAACCCCCTCCTACGACCCTTTGACAACAGGCTAGGTTAATACGTTATCTCCCGGTAAAAAAATCATTATGTCCACTCTAGTTGAATAGTTTTATAGAAAGTTAAATGGATGTGTATGTAGGCCTATTACGTATACAGAAGATTCGCCAAATCTTTTCAAAAGAAAAAGAAAAAAGAAGAAGAAGAAGAAAAAGAAAAAGAAGAAACAGAAGAAGATAAAAGGAGAAGAAGAAGAAGAAGAAGAAAAAAAGAAAAACAAAAAGGAAAAAGAAGAAGAAGAAGAAGCAGAAGAAGAAGAAGAAGAAGAAGAAAAAGAAAAAGAAGAAGACGTAATTGCATGGGAACGCAAAAAATCACATGAAACTATATGTTAGTTTCACTTTTATATAGTCTTAGCTGACGAGCAAGACCATATTATGTTATGGAAGGTAATAAATATTCAGAAAAAAAAAAAGAAAAGAAAGAAAGGGAGAGGGAGAGGCAATATGAAAGGAAGGTGATTCCCCCCTTTCACAACACCACCCCGCACTCGAAGACAAACAGAGAGAGAGAGAGAGAGAGAAAGAGCAGGGTGGCGGAGCATCTTTCAAAGTGGGAGGAGGTACCAGCAGAAAAGGGCAATTTTTGGAAAAAGGGGGCACCTAAAAAGGGAAAGAAAGGAAAATTGTGTGATATTGGTATTACGCTGTACACCTAATGAAAAGGGGGAATTATCGGAAAGGGAAAGGACACACATTAGAAAGCTAAAGGACCCTTATCTGAAATTAAAAAGGGTACTTATCAGAAGGGTAAAGGGCACTTATCAGAAAGAAAAAATTGACACTTATTAGAAAGAAAAAGGGGCACTTTTAGTAGTAAAAACTTAAAAGGTACTTATCAGGGAGGAAGAGGGCATGTTTAGAAATATAAAGGGGCACTATTTGGGTACTTGAAAAAATGGGCGCACTATAAACCCCCCCCCCCGAGCGCCGCCTATGAGAGAGAGAGAGAGAGAGAGAGAGCAAAATAACAAACAATCAAAAACATTACAAAACAATAACTTAAACTTGTAATAAATATCCTTTGATTTAATACAGTTATACATGATGATATCCAATGCCCCCAAGTAATAGATGGGGGCTATCGCCCCTTTTTTAATTCTTTCTTTCTCTGTTTCTCTGAGCTGTATTAAAACACTTCAAACTTTGCTCCACGTTAGAGTGGTCCGAGCCACCCCCCCCCCCCCCACCCCCACTTCACAAACTTTGCAGGTAGATCAGACCAAGGAGTTATCACGTTCTGTGATAACTCCTTGACCAGGGAAGTGTTGATCAGACCATACTTTACCGTATTGCAGGCACAGTACATGCACTGTACACATGCACGCGCACTGCGCTGCATGGCACATTTGACATTTGTATTGTGGTGGCGTGTGGAATGTGGTGGCGTGTGGTGAATACAAGTGTACGCCTATTTCGGTAGGTATTTTATTGCTATTAATGAATACCGACTTCAGATTAAGATTTAAATTGTGAAATATATTCGGGCCAAACTTACTGTTATAAAGTGTATTGAGATTTGCCCTTTTTTAGATGATATTTCGTAAAAGAATCCTTGTTCATCATTTCATATACTTCTTTCAGTCCCATATATGCTTAACCATGTAGTATGCTAAAATTGGAATTGTAACAACCTGTTGATCTTGATGCTATGCGATTGTCATGCCTCGTAACACATGATTTCTACTTCATTGAATTTGGGTAAAACAGAAAGAGAGAGCCAGAGAGGGAGAGCTTGAGAGCTGTGACAGAAAATTGTGCGAGTATGCGGCTAGCCATGCTAGCACAGAGAAAGAGATAGAGAAAGGTCTCTGTCAGAGAAAATGGGAAGGGCATCATCATGACATGAGACTGAGAGAGCATGCCTTGCCCCTTGTGGTATATTATTGGACCTCTTTGTCTTGTAGGTGTTGCAAGTGTTCCAGGTGAGCGAGAGAGAAAAGAGCGTTAAAGTTATGGAGATAGTGGAGTCTAAGCCGTCAGACTAAGGCCAAGTAAAAAAATAAACCAGTTTAGCATCCAGCCTTTTTGAAAGGAAGGAAGGAGGAGGCTCATTTTTTTTTTTTTTTAATAATGAAAGGGGAAAAATTATTTTTGTAAAGATTGTTACAAAAATCATTTTCCCCTGTAAATATTAAAAAAAAAAAAAAAAAAAACCAGGGGGGTTCAAAAAATAAAGCGGGGGGGGGGGGGGGGGGGGGGGGGGGGGGACGCTAAACATAAAATTATTTTTACTTCGCCTTTTGAGCTCTTAAGTTCTCAGAGAAGTCAAGGGTATAGGCGTATAGCTAATCTAAAGAAAGGACCCATGTAGTGGCTGGTTATAGTATACGTTTGTGCCATAGAAAAATATGCCTTGTACAAACTAAACCAGGACATTCAAATAGACAATTTTTTGTAGTGCAGTCACATATATAATTATATACACTTGGCCAGTAACACCTGTTGCAAAGTGTATCATGAAGTATATAGCCGGAATTCAAGTGGCATGTTGTTGCTAGGTCGAACTGACATGGCTTGCCCAACCTCACAAATGTAATATATGCAATTTGCATTCTGACTATCGAAATGCAATTATTTGTAACACTAACTGGCGAATGAAATAATTTCTTATTAGGCACGTGACAAAGATATATGCATTGAGTTTGAATTTATATCAAGAAAACAGCCTGTTGTAAAGAAAAAAAGAAGATATTCTATTTATATCTACTGTGATTTGTCAATTAAAGAATCTTGCCAAAGTTGCCATTGTGTGGTCCTCTGCGATAAGTCCCTGAGTTTTCAGCAATCCAAAAATAATATCGAAACCAAGTGTTAAGAAATACCCCTCGATTCCTGTAAGTTGCGGCTATAATGATTAAAGGGCATTTCAATCTTTGTTGCAAGTAGAATTTGGTGAAAAAAAGAAAAATTTGAGAAAAATGTTGGTGGAAAAGGGATCATTAAAGATATGATTGAAAGTTTTTTGTCAAGTTAATGCTCTTTTAGCAGTCATCCTAGATGATAATAATAATAAACTTGTGTTTGTATAGAACATATAACTTTTCAGTCCCTATGCACTTTAGAAAAAAGGGATAGATATAGATACATATTGAGTGAAATATGGCCTTATGATATCCCAGGGAGGTGGTGTATGAGGACCAAAATAATTTCAGAGATTGAAAGAAGGCATTGACTGATTTCAATTCAATTCATTTCAATTCAAAGTTTATTTCCACTCGAATATACATACAATAAAAACAGTGATACATTTGAGGCATAAAAAACATCGACAATTCACAATATATAAAAGAAACACAAAAATGGACATGAGTGAGGGTTAAATTAAAGATGATGGACATCTTAGTGCTTTCAGCCAAACAAAGCAGTAGTAATAAACAAACAAGATGGCCAGAGAGAGAGAGAGAGAGAGAGAAGCTGAGGAGAAAGGGGAATAGAGAGAGAGAGAGAGAGAGAGAGAAGTTGAAGAGAGAGGAGGGAGAGAAAAGAAAGAAGCGGAAGAAAGACGAACAAGAGAAATGGATAGACTGTTAGGCAGGTAATAGAAAAGAGGGAAATACAAATAAAGTCATCAAAGAAGAAAGCAGATAAAGAGCAGTAAGCTATACTATATAGCACAATAGCAATCAGCTCCCTAGCGACTGGTCCGGTCTATTTAAAAGCATTTTCTGAAAACTACGTTTGAATACATTAATAAAACAACATACTTTTAAGGCAGGTGAAAGTGAGTTCCAAAGCCTAGGTCCTACATAGAATACTGCTTTTTTAGTTATTGCAAGTCGTACTTTAGGCATTTGAAAATCATCTTTATAACGTGATGAGTATGAATGGATATCAGAATTGGCAAGAAAATATCTAGCTAAGGATGAGGGTAATAGCTTATTATGACATGAATACATAAACAGAGCCAGTCTAAATTTATATAAATCGAAAATATTCATGAGTTTTAATCATCTGAAAAGGGGCTCTGTATGAGCATTGTAAGTTACATTTAGAGATTATTCTTACTACCCTCTTTTGTAGTTTTTGAATTCTTGCAAAAAATTTTTCAAAAGATTTCAATGCCCAAATAATGATACGATATGACAGATATGGATAAATCAGTGAATAATATAAGTTGAGTAATATTGATTTAGACAAGAAATTGAGTTTGTTGATGACACCAATATTCTTACACATTTTTGAGCATACTCAGTCAACCAGAGTATTCCATGTTAAATGATCATTGATATAAACCCCATGAAATTTAGTGTTGTGTACATAGTAATATGCAATTGCTTTTCTATTCAAGTAAATCTTGGGTTTCCTCTATTTATTACCCTTGTCGGTATCCTTGTTAAGAGAATCTACACATGGTTTTCATTTTCTGAAATTCCTCACCCTTGGTATCAGCACCAAGGGTTATATGGCATGTATTGACAAGAAGGCTACATACACCTGGAAGAAGAACAGTTTACCGCACATTTCCACGACTTCACTCATTCTTTTTAAGAGTGAAAGTTGGTTGGTTTGATGGTTTATTTCACCGGACTGCCAAGAAAACATGTGTATGCTTATAAGTTGTAAGTAAGCAACCAGGGGACCGATGGCTTTGAAGTCCTCTCTGAGGTAATGAGGATGATTGTCTTACCGAAGAGCACTCGCGCATCCACTTGGTATCGAACCCGGGTCCTCCCGGTTATGAGACCAGTTGCTGTACCACTGAGCCATTGCGCCTCCTCAAATGTAATATATTTCAGAATTATTTCAGTCAATGTATTTGTCCTCCTGAGGAGAAAAGTTAGCAGGAATGAGTGAATTTGGGAAAATGTATATTGGTTTCTGGGCCCAACTGTACATGTAACGTCACAATCTGTTAATGAATCAGGACATGTAATGGAATGACGTCATTACATGTACATCAGTCAGTTATGACAAATATTGATCATCATAACTTAGAAAATATTTCAGCTTTGAGTGGGAAATATTTCTTGAAGAGCTGTACAGTCAGTGGCTATTATATTGCTATCAAAATATTTTGTATAGCATTGTAATTTTGAAAAAACAAAATGAAAATGTTGGGGAATAGTGTTTTGTGTCAATTTGTTACCATTGAATTGTCCAAACGATGCAAAAGTATTGAAGATCGCATTATATTCTAATTATTACTACAACATTTTTTTGTGTTAAATAGACATGGCAGCTACTATATTAAGCTTTGATATTGCAACACAGTGGGATGGCAGACTGGTGAATCACCCCACTCCAGTTAGGCTTTCATTGTCTAAGGCTACAGACGGCTCTGGAGTTAATCTGGAAGTCATGGCACCATTCCACAATGACCATGCACCTCCAGGTCCTGCTGGTAGCCCTCAGTCTGGGCTATGGGATTATGAAGGTAGGCTTCTACTCGTTGTCTTCTATAATGGCTTCAATGCTGAATCTTTCACTGCAAAGTGTCAGTGTTTCCTTGTGTTTCCTTGTGTTTCCTTGTGTTCCCTTGATACATTCACTTGCTAATGCCTGTTACTATGTGGTTTTTCTGTCATGAATCATTCCCTCCCTTCTAGATAGATAAATTTTTCAGTATAATTTACATTGACATATTACATTTATTTGATTATCTGCCATGTATTTGTTGCTATTGTTTCTTATTTTCTTATCTCAGTTGTTGAAGCATTTTTCCTGGGATCAGATGAAAAGTATTTGGAGGTGGAACTTTGCCCGTAAGTAAAGCAATTTGCAATAGATTATTGAAAGGCCCATTTACACTGGAAATACCCAATCTGAAAGACCATCTTTGTTTTTTGAACTACCATCATTTACACTACTGGAAAAGCCTGTTTTGCTTTACATATATATATACATTTATTTCACATTTTTCTGTTTGTACATTTGCAAAATACATCAACAGCATTGCAATTTCTCCTCTTCTAAAAATGTTCAAAGTGAAATATTTGATGTACAAATTAGCTACATGCATTTGTGTCACACAAATTATTAATTATAACTAAATAAACAAACAACAACAATTTATGCTATTTCATATGAATAGAATTAGATATGAGTATACATAGAAATTGGAAGAACAATAAAGGAAAATGAAGCTACTGATGTTGTGTGTATATGTACCAGTAACAGTTTTAACATATTTCTCCTTTTTTCTCCTGAATATTCATTTGCTAGTTGATATTGAATGTTGGAGAGTGTACTAAACTATCTCAATATTAAGCATATTATTGCTTCCTAATTATATTTGTTTGAATGCTATTTGATTGAATCAATCATTAATTATGCTGTTTAACTTTCTTTGAGTGAAAAATAAAAGTGAAGAAATAGAAATGGGTAATTTCACCAGGTTGGGACACGCTTGAAAATTTTGGATGAAAAAGCTTGTATCATTGAAAATATCAGTAGAATCAATGCAGTTATCTTATGTAATATTAAGATTAGGGTAATCAATCATTTCATATGTTTCTCTCCATGTGTACACATGATTTATTTTAAAAATACCTTAAAAACCTATAAATCTGACGTAACATTGACACGGTGTCAATGTTACATCAGAATTTTGGCTTGTCAAGTTTCTCTTTGTTTTTCCTATAACTAAAAACTTAAACTTAGCTCATCTGACTCAATATGAACACTCTATCTAAAACACCTGCTTTGATGATATCCAGCATCTTTGTACAAGAGAAATAGCAAATTTGTTACTATTGTGGTGTCATGTTATGTCATCACTCTCATTTTATACTTTTCTCATCTTTCTGCTCTTTGTGTACCCCAATTTCTGGAGAAATTACTTTTTTTTCTGTCCAGATGTATCCTCAAGACAACACATACAAAATGTTTCTAAATCATGCGAAACAAAATAAAAATATTTTCATCTACATCGTTTAGATTTTTCATGTCACACCACAAAGTGGAAAATGTTAAGTCAGAGATTGTTTTATTTTAGAAAATCCACATAAACCCCTGGAATTTAAACATATTAATTATGTAGAAGAGAGAGGATTCTATCTGAAAACCACTTAAGTTTGATGGATAATCCTGTGACTGGACCACAAATTACATACTAATCAGCATGTGTGTGCTGACGTAACATTGACACTGTGTCAGTGTTACGTCAGCATTCAAATTTTGTTTGAAACAAGTTTTCCACCATATTATGATATCAATTATGAAGGATAAAGGTTTCATCTGTTGTCGAAGCATGTATTGTAAATATTTATACTTAATATGTCCCTAACTGTTGGTTACATTCCAGAAAAACAAAGGAAATGTGTTTTTCATGACGTAACACTGACACCGCGTCTATGTTACGTCAGAGGCGAATGTTACGTTAGAGGCGACACTTTTAATCATATCTTTGTGATAGCCTAACTTTCCTGACTGAAAACAACTTAAAATATTTAAATACTCGGATATGAATATTTTATGAAATAAAAAGAAAACCTGCTGATAATTTTAATGATACAAGCCATGTCACACAATGTGTCCCAACCTGATGAAATGACCCAAATACAATATTGTCAGTCCACTCTTCAAATATGTGACTCTTAGTCTCTTCATGAAAAAAGCTTTGAGTAAAAAAGTTAATCCTGTAAGCACGTTGATTACCACAATTATGATAAATGGCATGATACATACATATAGCGAACCCCTTTTCATATCCTAGATGATACATGTAAATGTTTGCATCTTATCCATGAGACCTTTGCCTTCAGTTGCTGCAAGGTTGTAGAATAAGCTACCCACTACCTTGAAGACTGCGACATATTTGGGCCAGTTCAAGAATTTTTGAAGGCCCAATTATTTTGTTAGAGAATATGGATTCATTGGATTGTTGTATGTTTTTATCGGCTCAACTGGTCGTTTGGAAGTGTTTTACATCAGTTGTTCAAGTGGCCCTTACTATATGGAGCAAGTTGTGAATTGTTTTCTTACTGCGAGGAAAAGGTGCTAACTCTGGATTAATTTGGATTGCAAAGTCAAGAAACATTTGTCATAGTGATAGATATATCTTCTACCAGTCTGTCCTGCAAAAAAATACATGTATTTTCTTCATCTGTCATTTAAAAGCCAATCGCATTTGATCAAGACGAATATGAAATCACCGTATTTTGAGATTTTGGTGCTTGAAGGTCGAGTGCAGGTGCTATCCAAGGTGAATGAACATCATGGTAATGCCATATTTTCCCATATTTTACCGTTGGTCTGTATATGAAGGCTTCCTGCAGGTTTTTGGCCGGCTCCAGGACTAGGGACCTTTCCTTGAAGGCATGTCCAAGTTTTCTGAGGATAGGTCCATCTGTAGATGAAATCCAGGACTAAACTGGAGGCACTCACCTTTTGAGTGATCAAAGTGCATAAATTTGTGGCAGTCAAATCTTCAGAGATATGAAAAATCCCATGGTAAAGAAACTCCATTTATTTGTTCAGGTGTGAAACATTTTCATCATATCGATGAAAGTAATATAAAATGTCAGAGTTATGGATATTTTTACTACCAGTTTCTCCTGCAAAGACATATCCTGTGGAACCATCATTCAAAAGCTAATTAGGTTTGATGAGGACGAATATAAAATCGTCGTATTTTGATGAGATCTTGATGCTCGAAGGTTGAATGTAAGTGGTATCCTAAGTGGACCAACACCATAGTAACGCCGCATATTCCCATATCTACCATTGGCCTGTACATGAGGGCTCCCTGCAGATTTTTGGCTGGCTCCAGTACTACGGACCTCTCCTTGAAGGCTTGTCCAAGTTCCCTGAGGATAAGTTCTGAGGACTCAAAGGTCCATCTGTAGATGGAGTCCAAGACCAAACCAGAGGCACTCACAAATAAGAAATCCATTTGTGTGTGCCTGATTGGAAGGAGAGGGTTGAATGTGGAGGGGCTCCTGGGCGATGGAAGACCCTGGGCAGCTCCAGTGGAGCTTGAGGATCCAGGCTGCGGAAGATCAGCGATCAAATCATAGATCTCGTAAAAAGAAGCCTCTTGAGCGAGCATTTCAAACTCCTTGTAGTCATCTGGCAGGATGACCCGTCCGGTACGCAGGTAGTTAAGAATGTGGCGGAATAGAACAGGGTCACGGTCAATGAATAAGAAACTGCCTTCTGGAGAAAGAGACGACAGCTCCCTTTCCTTTATCATGTTGGCGAGCTTTGAGAGGGGGAAACGCGTTAAAGTCTGGAACTTTGAGGTGATGAAGCTTCCCCCAACATTCAGTGTGATTAGTCGATCATCCATCTTGTGATTAATGCACTTGAGCTGGTTTAAAATGTATGTCTATTTTTCCATCAGTGTTAGAAATATACGTCCTAAATCATGTGGGTTTGTTGCATAGTACAATCCTGTGAAACTATTGGAACCTGGTTGGGTAAATAAAGTAGAATTTTGCTGAATGCTTGCAAGGAATCACAGCTAACCTTTCTCTAAAACTTTGTGCAGTACATAAGAAGCTTCAAAGTGAGGTATAAATTGACTAAAAGTGTATTTTTTTACAAGCCAGTGCACTACAGTCATAAGTTGTACTTGCATGAGTAAACAAACCATGTATCACTCATTATGATGCCAGACCAGACAATCCCAATAGCCTTTAATACACACTGTTGTACAGCGAATCCAATCGTTGTTTATCAATTTAATAACGTTGGTCAGTGAGTATAAATTACCATAATTGCTCTGTAAAAATTGTTTCAAGTCCCGCCATTGACATCTCTCTTTATCATCGTGCTATGAAGTGCTCATATTTCAGCTGCCAACTACAGGGAGCAAGGATGGATGCAAAATTGGAGTCGATCTTAGAGATGAAGTATGTTTCCGTCTTAAGTAAATCCTTGTAGCCTTGTAGCTGTACTGTAGCTATTGAATGCATATATACAGATAGATCCTGGTTCTTTGGTTAAGATACAAGACAGTTGCGAATTGCAGATATGTTGTTGAGTGACTGCTCATACTATGTGAAACCCGTTATGCTTAAGCAGCTCGTACATAGCAGATACATTATCATATATGCCCTTGACTGTTTCACATACAGTGTACTTATTGTGAATCCACCTGAAAATCAATAACTGTGGCACAGCATCAAAATGATTATTTCACACAGGGTCTGAACATTATGCATTAAACCATGGATAGAGTCATTCAATTATTAAACCTTAGATAGGGATATTGCATTGTCAAGCTCCATGGCAACTAACCATTTATGCCTTGGGGGGGGGGGGGGGGGGGGGGGGACTATCATGTTGCTAATAGTCTTAACTATCAGACTGTAATATAAGCAAACAGCAAAATTGTTAGTGATAGTAGTGAATTCAGAATTGTAGTTCGATATGTAATGACAGTTTTGGTAATATTAAGAAAACCAAGGTAGAAGAATTTCGTTTACTTGCATGCTCTATGGCTTATTGATAAGTTTCTACCGTAATGCAGTAAAATTATGATTTTCCACAATTACCCGGTATGTATTTAGCTTTCCGGACACATCTTTTCATGACAATACATTTTCCTAAGCTACCTTTAATAAACAATAACCTCCAGGGAATATTTCACTATATTTAGATTAATCACATATACATGTACATGTACATGTATGGGGATTAGTGGTATATTCATACTTATTGATAGATAATAATAATAATAAGTCACCAGAAGAAAAAAAAGCAGTAAAGGGAAAAAAACAGTTGAAAGGAGTTGATTGTCAAGTTAAAATTAAAAAACATGAAATCAAACTTTTTGCTCTATTTCCAGAGAAACCAGCATGATGCAGCTCTTTGTCTTTTATAACAACAGTCATATCAGAGGCAGGCTGTTCAACATTTTCTCCCATTTCCCCCCTCATTTCATCATTACCGTCTGGCATAGTCCCAACTCAGTGCTCCAGGGAAATAAAGTCAGTGGATCCATAAAGGTACAAGGAGTCATGTGCTGTTTCCTGGATCTTTTAAAGCCACCAGTCAAGTATCCTGTCTCTTCCACACCACCAATAAGCCTGATTGTTTTCATTTGCCTGAGCAGGGGTGGACTGGATTGGGAGTTTGGGGAGTTTGGGGAGTTTTCCCCACAGGCCGCACAATATTTTGGCTCGAGGGTCTTTCAACTTGTCGTCTGAGGGGCTGGTTTATATTAGCCTCTTGTCGAGGCCCTGGCGCTGTTGAAATCATTGGCGATATGGAGGCAATGGAGGCAAACCGAGGCGCTTGCGCCGAGGGCCTCTTTACACCCGACCTGAATTATATATTCATGAGGCACGATTTCCTACTGAATTATGCATGAAAACGTGAATAGTTAGATAACCGCGGCGATCGCCCAGCAAATTGGCCAATGAAATCTCAAGGATTTCTTACTTCAGTTCTGGACTAGTCTATTATTTTTTGGGGGGATTACGTAAATCTCTTGCTCAAAATACATTCACAGACAAGCACATTATGAAGAATTCGATCTCTAGCTTACAAACCATGGTAATTTGAAATAAGACAAATGTACATATTTCTCAAGAGATCATCATATATTTACAAATAATGAAGAATTGGCAATAAAAGTCACCGTTCAACAATAGATGCATCTCCATCAATTCTGATGTAACCAAGGAGTTACCAGCAACTTCACTGCCCGGCAAGGACCCGGGGGATCCGCCTGGCCTAGGCCCTAGCATAGCTCGCGAATTCAAAGCAGCAGTCTCCCTGGCCCACGGAGGTAATCACCACAGAGCGGTAGCGCGTGAAAAATAACACTTTTTCCATAGCCAGTAGGCAGATTCACAAAAACATCTTGTCCTTTAAGTGCAGATTTGATTGCATCAACTTGCAAATCTTTGAATCTGTCAATCTTCAACATTCTAGCGGCATATTCTAAGCTCTTACAAATATCGTCATCACTCGTCGTGGAAGAAACGTTGAACGCCATTTTTGGGCTGCGAATAATTAATATGTAAGAAATAGCGTGCAGTCGAGTCATGAATATTTAACATTACGTCATGGTAGCTCGCGCTTATTGGATGATTTTCACCGACCAAAATTTGGTCGGAATATTCGTCAAAACAATAAAATACAAAAGAAATTCAGATCAGGTGTCAAGAGGCCCTCGGCGCAAGCGCCTCGGTTTTTCTGGCGCGCGTCGCTCGCCAGAAATTTTGCCTCCATATCGCCAAGGATTTCAACAGCGCCAGGGCCTCGACAAGAGGCTAGGTTTATATAGGCTGAGTTGGCCGGTTACTTCAAAATTTCCTGACCGAATTTCAGTCCCAGTCTGCCCCTGAGCTTGACTATTCCAAATACCCTTCAATTTCTAATCTTGGGAAATTAGCATGATTGCAACGAGCTCATGCTAATTTGCCTTGCAGATGCAAATAGCAGGCTATTTCACTCCTGCGCTTGGGATATCAGCTTAAGCTATTGTTCCAAACAAAGTATTGCTTGTTCGCAAAATGGCCAGCTATTTGGCCAAATAGCTGGCTAATTCGCTGATGAAGGTGCACTCAGACTATATCTGCTCTGAAGCTTGAGCTGATTCCTAGAGCGAGCATGGATTGGTCAATGCCGGCTTTTAGAGAAAGGGAACTTCAAACATTTTGCTCGAAAATTGACGACAGGTCATATATCTCAAGCTTATTTGAGCTAATGGAAGTGCACCTCCTGTGAAGACGATTATACAGAGCTGACCAACGGATGATACATCGTGAGGAGGAATTCTGCCACAAATAACCCTATTCTAAGAATATCTCTCCTTTTTATATACTCGTGAGTCAGAGTGTGGTTAGAATTATTTCTCTCGAAGATCGAGTGTTCAAGCTTTCTCCTTGTTTAGAAACTAGCACTTTTACGTGGCTCTTTCGTAGCATGGGAGTATACAAAAATAAAGATAATTGATTTGGAACTAGTATTAAGATTCTGACTGGTCATGACAGTTTTACCCTGCAGAAATGCCTTTGTAATATTCCTCAGGCCAAATGTCATTCGTTCACATGCTCTTACTCATTTCTTGTGGTTCTCCAGGTTCCTTTGGGGTTTTGGGAAGGGGGAATAGACCTGCAGTGTAGTTCTCCCCCTATCATCAGTGGCTTCATAGTTTGCATCACTACATGTAGTATATGTACATGTTCATGTAGCACAGAGGCCTACCTTGTCTCCTATTGTCCCCTGCCTAAAGAGTTCAGATTAAGCTGTCTTTTCGGTTCGATTTGATTTCCTTTTTACGAATTAGATATTTTATCTAATAATCAATATTACTTATAATTACTCTTGGACTCTTCTTCTCTACTTTTCCTTCTGTAACTCACATTAATCATTCACGGTTTACATAAACAATGTATGTAGCAAACTACATGGAAAGGGAGTTTGCCTACAGTTGCACTCTTGTGCAAAAAGAGTACATTAGTAAACAATCCTGATTAATTATGAATCAGGGTACGGTACAAGACATTTGTCAGGTCGTCTGACATTTGTCTGTGATTTCTTTGACACCTGTCAGAGTGTTGGTGTGTCTAATGGGGCCTCATGATACAGTCTCACCTAGGCCCTACATGTAGCTCTCTAAAGACTTTCATCTTCCAACTTTCAATTTAAAGGAACTATTAAACCTTTTTCTAGTGAAAAAACTTAAGTTTTAAGATTGTACGCCAGTCTCTAAATGCTTGATAAATCTATTTGAAAATTTTATTTTTTACTTTCCCATGACGGGCTATTCTGTATTGGAAAAAACAAACTGTTTGACAACATTTTAAAGGATGCTGACTTTACAGTAATTGATGAAAACTTGTTTGTGTTCATCATAATATATTGATATACGAAAGAATCATTTCATCGGTTTATAGCTAAAAGGTCATTAAATCATATACTTTTTCATAGAGTAGTACCCTTCTAGTGTTCGGCAGATTATTTGTCAATGGTCTTAGTCGTGCTGAGTAATTTTTCCATTTTGGATGTAATATAGAAATAGTTATGTGTTACTTTTAATACCAGACACCTTCCATACATTGTTCAAATTGTTTACGACCTGTGCTTAATCATCGTGCATTCCATTAAAAATCTTCATTAATCATTTGTCTTATTAGGTAATTAGTAAGCTTGATTTGCTCAAAATAGAACATTCTTAATCTTTAATTTAAAGGGCCAAATTTTGTATGTAAACACATTGCTTTATTTTTAGTCTACAGGAATCGAAATATGAGTAAGTCCCTTGTGAATTTCCCATGTAATTATTAGGAGGCCTTGAAGGCTAAAATATAATCCATAATGAAGGCCGTTACTGAAATGTTGGGCATGGGCCAACACTTAAACAAACTATGTAATTCTTTTATTCACATTGCAGAAAAGAAGAGAGTTGGATTGGAGGGGCAGGGGGATGGCGTAGTTATTTCACTTGTTTTAAATTTACCCACACATACATACAATAGTGTAACACAATAACCACAAACCATGAATGTATTTTGCCTCTCAAGAACTTGTGCCAGAATTGTGATGGGGGGGGGGGGGGGCTGAGAAGAAAATTAAAAATGTAACAAAATTAACAATGGTAGTTATTTCGAGCACACTGGTTCAAAGCACTAATTCATCAGTAATAAAGGACTTGCAAACATTGATCAGAGCAAAAATGATAAGAAGCATTTCTATCAAGAGTATCTATTCCAACTAACTCTTACAGGCCTGGAAAATATTATTAGACCAAGCTTCTGTAATAAGGGTACCATAATATATGCATATAAAATTAGAAAATGATTTGTCTTTGTATTTCATTGAATGAATACCAAATTCCAGCAATTATACCTTGCTTTTATGTAATTTTATTTCCTTCTTACCACAAAAATAACACTATCAGTAACCATGCTTGGTCTAATAATTTTTTCCATGGCTGTACGTATATTTAGTTTTAATGATGCATGCATGTATTTTGATAATAATGATACTGAAATTGATATATAAAAGCATACAATGTTCTCTATGGATTCAAAGAGAACACAGAAAGCAAATTAGAGAGAATTAATGAAATACCATAGCAGACAAATCCATTTGAATCACTAAATAGATTTTTATTCCCACTTTTAATTTTGATAATCTCTAGTGGATTAATAATTTTATTGAGGGAATTTGCAAGGATTGGGGTCGACATTCCCCCTCTATGGAGGAAGAAATTGTTATAGCACAAGATTAAAACTGTCTGGTGTCATCGGGAGAGGAAATCCTCATTAGATGTCCACCTACAGAGGACCTGTTCACACCCAAATAATGTGTTACAACTTTAATAGGAGATGTAACTGCATCAAGTCCTGTTTACATCTAAACGGATTTCTGCTATACGAGATTAACCTTTCTCATGTCCTCATTGAACCTGAAGAAGCTGTTACCATAGGAGATTGAACTGTGTCATGTACATTCACACTTGAGAAAACTTGTAAACATGGGAGATTAAACTGTTCACACCTTAATAAATTGCTAGCATATTAGATTAAACTGTTCACAGCTTGAAGAAATGTTAATGTAGAAGATGAAACCAAGTATCACGTCCTATTAACACCTAAAGAAATTGGTTCAGTAGGAGATCAAAATGTTTCCATATCCCAGGTCCTGTTCACATCAAAAGAAAAATTATCATTAGAAGAAAAAATTTGTCATTTCATTAGGAGATAAAGTCCTTTCCTCTTCCATAGGTCCTGTTCACACCCGCAGATATTTTAGAGCAAGGGATTAAAACATTTCATTTTATAGGAAGATGAGTCCTCATGACACATGAAGGTCTATCCATCCTCTTACACAGGTCCTATTCACTTTAAAGGAATGTTTTAGCAGGAGATCTAATAGGCTGTTCAGAGTAGTTCAGACTACAAGAGAGTTATACAAGATTTTTGCAAAGAAACGTATAAAGAAACATCGTATAGCAAAAGGAGCATACAGACTAGACTACAACATCGTATAAAGAAATGTTATATAAAGAAACATGTTTGTGGGAAGTCAGCTGACACCATACCGTTTTGTATCGGGTTATTTCATGCCCAATGATGGAGCACACAAATTACAGCTGATGCATGGTCACATCAGCGTGCACACATGATAAGCCTGTATGACTTTTGTATGCTATAAAATTCAGACTGCTAAGGGATGTTGATTCCTTATCAAGTTTTTGTTTGAAACGACGCTCAATTAAGCATGCAATTCGCTAAACGTTGTTTTGTTGCATAATGTTCGTTATAAGACATTCACACTATAAAAAATTAATTACGTAATGTATAGCTATACGGTTTTCATATAGCGATACAATGATTTAACCATTTAGTCACTGAGGATTACGCGCATTGTAGTTATTTACGGTACTCACTGAACTCGGTCTCAGTAAACCATTTTGCGGCATAGACTCTCTGCTGTACGCAAAATCTTTCAACAGTAAAGCATCGCTTCAATGTGGATTCTAAAGGGCTTATGTGTAAAGATAGCACACACAAAGATTCAGTGCCCAGTATCCCCTACAATACATTTGCTGTAGTGTTACACAGGTCAAAGTCCATTGGCGGTCTCGGGCGGTTCAGTTGCTAAAGGGTTATGGTTGTCTGAACAGGGGGTAACTATCGAGTCATTTGGAGAGGAACGTATTCATTACATGTCCACCTACTCAAGTCCTTTTCACACCCAAAGGGCCCCTCCTTTTCGATTACTCTCAATCTCTTAATCTCATTTCAAATTTGGTCCCTAGAACTCATGACGCTGCACTAAAATGTATGTGTTTACCTTTTTACGAGTTCTAGTCATGAAGCCGCATGTACCTTATAGAAGAAACTGACTGAAAGATTTTTTTTCAATATTTATGTACATTTATGTATTGTACAAGTGTGATGAGATACACTTTCCGTGGAGAAAAAGAACATTTTAATTAAAGGGAAATCTCAGAGCTGCCACTTTGTGTTTGATTGATCACAACTTTAAAACTGTATTTTTTTTAAAAACCCTGTACTGTAAGTGGAAATTTTCATGCATTTAACTTTTCTGCACTTGGCTGAGTAAAGTGAATTTCATGTGTTTTTAAGTTTGCCTAGGCTCATGGGCAAAAAATTACATGTTAAACTAAAATGTTTTTAGTAAATGAAGAAGCTTGATGGGAGGAATTTTAATTTGTAAACAAATTTTCATTTACTAACCATTGTCTACGGCGGACCGTTAAATATTAATGAGTCAGAAAGAAGAGGATCTTGGGTATTTGATTCCAGTTCATTGAACCAGAATAGCCTGGTGGTTAAGTCGCTGCCCGGCAAGCAGTAGATGACAAGTTCGAATCCCGCTGGTTCCAATTTTTTCTGACTTGTGTTTTTCATTACAGATCGAGCACACGATCTTTAACACTGGGAGTAAAATGCCTAAAAATTTGGTGTTAAATTAAAATGTTTTTATTTTCGCACCAATTCTATGCCGCGTGAAATGTGTGAAAATTTCCACACTGCAAAATATTCCACGTTTACAATATTTGAGTTACCTCAAACTTTCCATGATCTATATCTCACATTTTCTGCTTTTATCAGAGTCAGGGTCCACCCAGCCATCAACTTTGGATAACGCTTGAGAAAATTCAGTGTGACCCCTGCTATCTTGAAGGCCTTATAGAATCCAAATATAACTTATAAAAATCTTTCAAGTATTACTGCAGTGTGTATCATCAAATGTTATTGAGTCTTTTGGGAAATGTAGTTAATAACATAGCTTTAATCAGATTATGTGCATTTTCCGACAAATGTAGCCCCAGGATTGCGTGTTGATCAATGGCATCCAGCCATTTGAACATGAATCTTTAAATTTGTCATTAATCTATTAATTAGCTAAAAATAAGATATTGGCTGTATTGATATCATTTTTAATTTGCTCATCAATATGAAATTTAAAGTAATTGATAAACGTGGCTTTTGGCAAACAGCTTTGGCATTCAAGGTTGTATTGAAATGAGAGAATTACACAATTATTACTAAAATTCCTCAGATTGAAAATATGTACTTGCGTCATACATGTATCATGATGTACATGTATGCGGCCCATATGGCTAGGTACTTATTTCATTCTATTACCTTCAATTGCATGAGATCAAGGCATTCATGATTCTGAAAACAATTTTCAGACCCAGTGAAATAACATATAACGCTAACCCTAGAAGTCCCTTACAGTATAAAACTTACGGCCCTAAAGCTAACCCACACCCTCAAACTATATAGACTAATAGGATAGGAGCAATTGGAATGAAAAGTGTGTGTAATAACAATGTTTTCATTGGTCCAGTTGGGGAATTTCCCAACAAAGATGATGCAGGACCCAAGGGATGTTGGACCTTTCGTAAACCCTCGTGAGTGCATAATAGGAGCAGAATAAGAGCATGTATGTAAAGGTATCTGCATCCTAATAATAATTTGAGGGGTCCTATTACATGCATAATACCCACATTTTCTGGCAAATGCTAGGTTTATGAACACCATAGAGTGGACCTACCTGTAGCAATATCTCACCCTGATAGCAGCAGATTCCACATGATGCGGGGGATTCTGAATGGGTGTTCATAAAAACAAACGCTCCTATGTGGCTTTTGATAGTGTCTGAACTTTATTTTTATTGCTATAGGTGTGCAGTATTTCATTGCGCATACCATGCAGTAATAGGAGCATCGGTTTCTGAAAGGGTATGAGAGATGTATCGTAGTACCCTTGTGCTGCATATAATTTAAAGTTCCTGTACTCTTTGATAGTGCAGACTCACTGTAATCATTTCTTTATACATACAAGTTGAGAGAGTGTGTTAATATGCAATAACTTGGTATAATCAGTGCTTTGGGCAAGACTTTGTGTAATTGTTTGGATAATTAGGAACTAATTTAAAAGCGATCATTTACATGTACAGCTGACTTTTAGATGTGAATGGGGCATTGGTGGGCTTGACTCTGCGTAATTGTTTGAAGAGTTAGGAAATAACGTGATTACCTGTGCTAGACTGCTGTCCGTCATGATGTATCATACATCATACATCATACATGTGTAGGTGAATTACCCAGGACAACGTTTCACGGAACCATCATAATAAGTACAAGTTCGCAGACATCTAAATGGGTGTATTATTATTAACATGCGTTTCAATGAGATGTTGGCAAACTTGTACTCATGACGCTTTTGTGAAACGATGCCCAGGTAACTGCTGCGAGACAATATCTAACAGGAGATTTTATTTATTTTGCACATGGTTGAAGTTGTTTATTATTTAGAAGGAGTTTCATCTGGCATGAAATTATGATTACTTCGTCTTTTATATTGCTTGGTCCTTCAGTTTATCATTTTATAATCTTTTTTTGTTTCAGGCATGGACAGCATTTGGTATTGCGTCTCCATGGAGTGAGGAATATTATTGAGGTGGGTAAATGATCTTCCTCCATGTCGGTATGATCTTTTGAAAGGGGTGTATATCAGGAACATCGCTAGAGTCGGGTGTGGTGCCCCCCCCCCCCCCCCCATTTATTAAGTTCTATCAACAAATAACCTTTTCATAAGCTGACAAAAAACAAAACAAATTACCTTCTTTTTTTCTTGCTTGCTTGTTTGTGACAGATTTCAGCAACCTATAATTGTCAGCAAATTTAGTCTGACGACCCCTTCCCCCCATTTAAAACGGTCTAGCAAAGCTCCTGATAAACATGTATATGTTGATGGAATTCCAATTGCTGTCTTTCTGATTACATTAGTAGAATAAAAGTGTACAAATGTAGTTGCAGGACGCTTGCAACAACTTTTAAGTACTTAAACAAAAACAACAACCTAAAACATGTTTCAATCTACGCTGGTAGATGGAACTTGCATACACACTGCTTGCTTTCTTTCACCTCTTTGGTAGAAATTAACCCATTGACTACTGAATTCTCTAATTCCCATAGGCTTAGTACATGGACCACCAGCGGAGCGTTTCATCAAGCGTTTTGTTAGTGATTTTTACAGACAACTGTTATAAGCTACTGAAATCCTTGCATCTGATTGGCTGAGAGCAAATTTGTCAGTAAAAATCACTGATTAGTCCTTTCATGAAACGCCCCCCTAGGGGAGCGTTTCATCAAGCGTTTTGTCAGTGATTTTTTACCGACAAATGTTATAAGCTACTGAAATCCTTGCATCCGATTGGCTGAAAGCAAATTTGTCAGTAAAAATCACTGACAAGACACTTGATGAAACGCTCCCCAGGTTCCCGTAGGCAATGGGTTAAGTTTATCAGGCTGCGTGACTTTTCTTGAAGCATGCATGTACTTTTAAAAAAAACTTTGATGGTGATATGTTGTTAGTTAAATGTACAGAGTTTATGCTCAATTCACCCTGGTGCATGTATGTAGCATTCAGAAAAGTGACAAATTATGTTTATGCTGAGGGCATGCAGTAAATATAATGAAACTTTCTTCTGCAATTGTGGGCTCTTGGTATACACCTTTCAATCTTCATCTTTCAAACTTACCACATAATCAAGAGTACACGATTGAGTTTTTGACATATCGATCAATCTGACATCATAGTTTGGGGGCTATCAGTTTTGTCTTATTTCCTATTTATGAAAAGATTGACCTTACAATCTATGAACGACAAATTTTGTGTGAAGAGCACTAAGCAGACATGTTGCAGCGCAAAGTTTTTCCTCAAGGATATAAAATAAAACAAAAGCAAACATTATCACTTACCAGACTTTGATATTTCCCGTGCAGCTTTCCGAGTTAAATCAAATTCACTATTGAAAAACAAGTTCCTATGAGCAGTCAATTGGTAGTAGGCTCTTTCTATATTCCTGTATCTTCCTTTGGGTGTACGTTCCTGCCTGGATTATCTCCAAATCTACTGTCTTTTGCACTTGTTGCGGGTAGAACGGCTTGACTAACGGTTCGATGCCAGAGTGAATCACCCCCGACTGATTCTTGGTCCCTCTTACTAAGCGATGAAACACAGGAAGATCACTTGCCCGGGAATGAGGCAGGGAGTCTTTTCCCTGATCAGAGAGGGAGAGAGAGAGAGAGAAAGAAAGAAAGAGAACCTTGCACAGGAATCCCTTGTGGCTTGTGACAGAGTTAGAGTCACAGAGAGAGCCCCCTGTGCCGGGTTCTCTCGTGGCTTGTGACACAGAGAGAGTCGGGAGATCGAGAGAGAGAGAGGGGGGAGAGAAGCAGAGATAAAAAGAAAAGAAGCATAGAGAATAGGATAGAAGCAGAGAGAAAAGGAGAGAGAAAGAGAGCATGAAAGAGATTGGCAAAGAGTGAAAGAAGGGGGACAGGAGAAATATAGAGAAGATAGCGAAATAGAGAAGAAAGGAAGAGAGAGAAACAGACCTGTAGACCGAGAGATTGAGGAGAGAAAAGGAGATATGAATATTAAAGAGAAAAGGAGAAAGAGAAAGAGAAAGAGAGACATGGAGGTAAAGGAAAAAAACAGAGGGATAGAGATAAGAGAAAAGGAGAGAAAGAGAAAGGGGAGAACTGGCATAGGAATCCCTCATGGTTTAAGATGAGCAATGCATAACTTCATTCCAAGTCATTAGTGACATTCCTCTCTTGCTATCCCTCCCCCTTTCCCTCTTTAAAAAAAAAGAGACGCACCCACTCTCTCTCACTTTCTCGCTCTCTCTCTCTCTCTCTCTCTCTCTGTCTCTCTCTCTCTCGCTCTCTCTCTCTCTCTCTCTCTCCCTGTTACTCTCTCCCTGTCACTTTAAGAACTTGGTGAACTATATACTGGTATATTCATGTAGCTCTGCCCGATGGTTAATATTTGGGTAACATTTGCAGGTCTTCTTGAGCAGACTAAGAAGTTCCTTTGCCCTTCCTGCAAATCAATCTGGTTTCCATTTCTGCGGTTGTTGTGAGGACCAAGAATACCGCTGCATCACTGCCGAATGAGCGACTTGATGTGAAGGGTTCCTCCGAACCTGTCATGGATGATCCAACGTTCAATTTCCTGCACATGATGCACACACGGCATTCAGGTATCTGATTTAGATTGGGAGATTGGAGGTTGTTTTATATAGTCACGGAGCAGGGCCTGATCTCCGAAAAATAAAATGCATTGATTCTGAGTGCTTTATTCAGTGTTTCTTTTGATCTTCAAGGAATCATACTGCTTTAATGCCAAAGAAGGATTCTTCAAATTAAGTGAGAAAGGATACCCTCTTCACTTTCATACCCAAATATCCAGCTTTTCAAGAGTCTAAGGAAGTGAAATATGTGATCCTGCTCAAGGCGAAAGAACTTGATGTTAAGGGTTCCTCCAAACATGTCAGGGGTGATCCAACGTTCAATTTCCTGCATATGAAGCACGTACTGCATTCAGATATCTGATTTAGATAGCTCCAGAGCAGAACTTGCTCTCCATAAAAATGAAACACATTTGATTCCCGGTGCTTTATTCTAAGTTTCTTTAGATGTTCAAACAATTGTTATGTGAAGACATGAGCAATCCAAAGAAGGGACTTGCTGTAAAGGGACCTCCAAAGCTATCAGGGGTGATCCAACATTCAATTTCCTGTACATGAAGCACGCACTGCTTAGATATCTGATTTAGATAGCCACAGAACAGGGTTTGCACTCCAAAAAAATAAAACTCATTTAATTCTACGTGCGTTATTTGAACAACTGTACAATACCCTACCACACATTCGATCCTAACCCAGACCCCAACCCTAACCCTGAGCCCTAAACTCAACTCTTACCCTAACCCAGACCCTGACCCTCATCCTAACACCAATACATTGTATTGATAAGTGCAGTTGAGTTATTCTGCAGTTAGGCCTTTTCCATGTTTTATTAGATGTTCAAAGAGTGGTAAAGTGAAGAATCATGTTGCATTACTGCCAAAGGAGGGACAAGGTCCTCTGAGACTGTGACCCTCATCCTCACCCCAATACTTGTATTGATTTAGTGGTTCTGATATTCTGCAATTAGGCCCTTTTTTCATGTTTCATTAGATGTTCAAAGAGCTGTAAAGTGAAGAAACATGTTGCTTTACTGCTAAAGAAGGGACAAGGTCCTCTGAACCTGTCAAGGGTGATCCAACATTTCATTTCCTGTACATGAAGCACACTGCAAAGATATCTGATTTAGATAGCCTCAGAGCAGGGTTTGCACTCCAAAGAAATAAAACTCATTGAATTCTGGGTGCTTTATTTGTAACAACTGTGGAATACCCCACCACACATACAACCCTAAATGTGACCCTAGCAGTGTTGCTAGGGCTTAGCTATGACCCTATCCCTAACCCTAATCCTGAGCTTGATCCTAAGCCTAACCGATACCGAACTCGTATTTGGGTTCTGTGCAGCCCTATTCCTGGCGAGTATAGCAGAGGCGGCGGAACGTTGGGCTCGGACAATGGCATTGGGAGGGGGGCACCTTTTTGTCAGCCAAACAAAAGGTGCCCCCCCCCCCACTTTCATTGTTCGAGCCCAACTTTTCGCCACCTCTGGAGTGTAGTTCTGAGTCAATGTACTGGTATGTGAAAATGCTTGCAGAGTGTACATGCAGAGTTAGCATTTGTTGTGCGTAACAGTTTTACTTTGCCATTCACATGCCTTGCTGCAACTATTTCATACAGATTGAGTCTAAGAGTATACATTTAAAGCTTAAACCGGTAACATTAAAAAAATCTTGACATGACTGATGTCACCTTACCATGCTCACTCTGACTCAGCATTTTGGGGTTTCCTTGACAATATCCATGGCAATTTGCAAATTCTCTAATCTTCAGATCATGCTCACTCTGTCAGCCTCTTGAGCTAGGCTGTCTTGATGTCAGCATCGAAACATCTTGGAATTAGAGTGATTCATCCATGTATTTCTGGGTTTGTTTTTAGGGGAAAATGTCATTTTCCTTTTCCCAGCTGAAAATGCAGTAACCATGGCGATGAATAGAGTTACTTGATTAATAATATAGATGTATTTCTCGTCGGGCTTGACATTTGCTGTTATCTGGCCCCTATTACCAACCAACGTTTCGTTTTATACATGTACATGTACATACATGTAGATAGAAATGTATTACCGTTCAACTCATTTGCTGTTAGCAAAGCAAGAGCAAAAGCAAAAGGAAAAGCAAAGCAAAAGGAAAAGCAAAGCAAAAGGAAAAGCAAAGCAAAGCAAAGCAAAGTAGATATAGAAATGTATTGTACTCATTTGCTGTTAGAAAAGCAAAAGTAAAAGTAAAAGCAAAAGCAAAAGCCAAGCAAAGCAACATAGATATAGAAATGTATTGTACTCATTTACTGTTAGCAAAGCAAAAGCAAAAGCAAGAGCAAAAGCAAAAGCAAAACAAAGCAAAGCAAAGCAAAGCATATTGAATGAATACCACTTACAGAGAAATGGTAGCCATTTTGAAAGGGGTCTATATGACACCTTGTAGATTCAAAATTCTAAAGATACATGTATTACAGGATGCAGTATTGCAAAGAAAGCCTGATATCTTTCAGTGGTAGGGCACATACGTACAGTTCATTCTATTTCATGAACATGTAACAACAGCAGAACTCTAAATCTTGGCCTAAAAGAAAAGAAAAAGTCATCTAGTCATGTTTCCTGTTGGGGCTGATAGATCTCAAGAAAAAAAAGATGCCGAGGGAGAGATACATGTATATAGAGGTAAAAGAAGAAAATGATTGAGGAAATGGGGAAGATATTTACAGGATTCCAGACAGAATTGAATTTTATGAGGAAACATGAAAAAGTAGAGATTTAAACACAGGGAAGAGAAAGAGATTTGTACAGACATAGATAAGGAGGAAAGAGATTGGGAGGGAGTGAGAGAAAGAGAGAGAGAGAGAAAAAAAATGAAAGTATGAGAGGGAGAGAGAGAGAGAGAGAGATTACGAGAAAGAAAGAGAGAGTATGATGAGCATAATATCATTAGTATACACATTCAAATTGGTGTGAAAATACTTATCTATGGAAAAACTGAATAAAGCAATTTGTATGTTTTTTAATTTTTTCCTGAACTATTTTGGAGCTCTCCATGGCTAGATTGCTTTTCACTTCTATGTATTTTTCCTGTGGTCCATTTTGAGTTGCATTTTTTCACATTTACATGTAGGAGTGGATTCTCACTAAATAAGTGATGGATTTATAGAAAAGCTTACTTTATCATCTTTATGTAGAAGTGCATGAATGATCATGGGCTACTCTTATTTGTAGAAGCTGGCCTCGGTGTAATTCCTTTTGAAAAACAAAATTAACTCCTGCTGATATCTCAATCAAAACAGGATATGATGTCTCATGGCTTGTGTAGGGCTCTCTCCAAAGATGTTGTTTCTCCCACATCTTCAAACTATCTTTTTTATTTTGGGAGCCAAACTTAAGATACATGTGCATCAGAGTATACATTTTTTTCGGGTCTGACTCTTGTAATGTTTAATAGCTCTGCTTTGTTGTTGTTGTTTGTGTTTTTTTCAAGTTTGGTCACCCCAGCCCTTGTTTCGCTCAAGAGAACATACGTGTAAATAATATGCCTCTTTCCAAAGGAGTGTGATTGAAGGTTTACACTTACAATGTAATCATACTTAACATTTGAAATCTGGTTTTGCAGTAGATCCAGGACTCTCTGTCTTGGTGAGGGATCGGGCACACAGGCCATAAAAAGTGCTGGAGCAAAAAAAAAAAAAAAAAAAAATGTATTATCAAATTTTCAGTTTTACCAAATGGATGAAGTCTAAAAAAATATCTGAGAAAAAAAGGAACAAACAAACTTGGCAGATGGGTGGCTGGGATCACAGACCTCATTTTTAATATTTTTAACATTGTGGGTATTTAAAGTTATGCCAGATTTTGTTGTGGTGGGGGGGGGGGGAGAGGTGGGCAAGTGCCCTGTGTGCCTTCCACTAGATCTGCCACTGTAAGATTATAGGAATTCTATGAGTTAGGTAAGCATCAGGTCAGATTTCTCACATCCTCTCTCTCTCATTCTCATCCTTGCCCATTTCTTCTTATTCCTGTACAGGAAGGGCTTCCCCTGGAGTTCCAAGCTAGCATCCAGGAGGACCATTCTTCGTGGAAGGGGTCAGCCACTGTACCCCTAGAGTACCTGCCTCCTGGTCTGAAAGGGTTCAATGCATATGCCATTCACGGGGCGGGGGAGCAGAGGGAGTACCAGGCTCTCTACCCAGCCGAGAGGGGAAAGCATGAACACCCAGACTTGTGAGTTTCTATGGGAGGAGTTTTTTGGGTGTAGCGCAGAAGGAGGTTAGGGGGTGTTTATTGTCTGATGTATTATAATGGGATTGGGAGAGGGCATGGAGGAGGAGAAGGAGAAAAAGAAAGTGGAAAGACGGAGGGAAAGGAAGGGAAAAGAGAGCTTAGGAGGAAAAGGGAGAGAGAGAGAGAGGGAAAAAGGGAGGGGAAGGGAGGGGAAAGGAAGAAACAGGAGAGGATGAAAAGGGAAGAACAAGGAAGAGGGAGGCAGGGAGGTAGGTAGGGGGGGGGGGGGGACAAGAAAATCGATAGAGCAAGTGCATGTATCTATGGATGAGGGGATTGGATATTACAGGCCAGTGTCAGTTGATTGGAGTTGGGCGAGTAGTCATTTGCCCATGATGCAGTGACAGGACATGAAGTTTGTTTGTTTTTAAACCAAATAATGGAAAGAAGGGATGTATCATGACCATTGATGCTGCAACAAAGAAAAAAGGAAAGTGAGAGGGGAACTTTAAAGTTTGCCAGGGCTGGAGTTCACTTTTTTGTACCGTTCACCTCTGGAAGGAAGTAAGTACTACTTGGAGATCTATGCATAGATTGTGTGACAGGACATGAAGTTTGTTTGTTTTTAAACCAAATAATGGAAAGAAGGGATGTATCATGACTATTGATGCTGTAACAAAGAAAAAAGGAAAGTGAGAGGGGAACTTTAAAGTTTCCCAGGGCTGGAGTTCACTTTTTTGTACCGTTCACCTCTGGAAGGAAGTGAGTACTACTTGGAGATCTATGCATAGATTGTGGTTTTTAGACTCCTGCAGAAAGGGGGTAGGAGTAATGTGAAGAGATGAAAATGGGACACTGACAAAGCCCTGGCTCCCACATATTTACATCCTACCCCTCCCAATCATCTATAATGCCATAGACTATGTGTGCAGACATTACTTGAAATTATAATTTATATATTATGCAGGGGCAGATCCAGGATTTTTTTTTTTTAATATTTTAAAAAGGGGAGGGGGCACAATTCTGAAAAAATTCTGACAATACAAAAAAAAAAAAAAGAAAAGAAAAAAGAAGCAGTTATATTTTGTGGTTGCCTATTGGGTAAACAATTTTGAAAGAGGGAGGGGGTAAACTGGATTAGTTTGATTGTGTACTGAATGGGAAGTCCACTCTGATAGTAAGTTGGTTTTAATAGAAGCAGAAAAATGAGAGAAACGATCAGTGAAAACATGAGCAAAATCATAAAAGCAAGGTATAATTGCTGGAATTTGGTATTCATTCAATGAAATACAAAGACAATTCATTTTTATAATTTTGGATGCATATTATAGTACCCTTATTACAGAAGCTTGGTCTAATAATTTTTTCCAGGGCTGTACATGTACCTGGGATAATGCCATATTGGGTAGGGTGAGGGAAGGTCGAGGGGGATTTTATGGATCTAGATGGGGAACGGACTAAAATGACAACTTCCCTGTGGTGTTTTTGTGGACTTTACATACATGTACAAGCCACATGCAAGCCACAGAACAGGTGTTCAAGGGTGTGATAGCAACAAAGAAAAGGAAAAAGGTCTTTGCAGCTGAGAGCAACAATTAAGTTCTGGAAAGCTTAAACGAGAGGCCACCCTTAAATCCCCTCGACTTTCCTGAGCCCTCTTCCAAGGAGCACTACCCCTGGGGCCATATTCTGAAGACTCTGTTACTTTTTTGACTAAACCAGCACCAAAAAACTACATGTACTTTTACAAAAGCCAAGAAATAATAACTTCAGAGCTTTGTTACTCCCTTGTCATAGTCGTAGTCGAGTGGTTTAATCACTTGACTGGGAATGCAAAGGTCGTGGGTTCGAACCCCGGCACGACACTTATGCCCTTGAGCAAGGCATTTTATCTACATTGCTTCTCTACACCAAGGTGTTAAATGTGTACCCAGTAGGATGCGAATGTCATTGTTGTTGGATTAGCATGTGCGCGCTTGGAAACAGGCGACTGGCTGGAATGCTCCCTAGAGGAGTGGAAAATGTGCTCTGTATGTAATGTGCAGAATCGCAACTGATTCCAGTGAATGGGGTAATAATGCTCTAAGCCCTTTGGTGAGTTCCTTTCTAACTGGTAAGGCGCTATATAAGAAACAAGGAGAAAAAGAGAAAAGAGATTATTATTGTTATTATTGCCAAACTTTCAGGATAAAAATTCAAACCGAGGCACCGCATCCAAACATGAGATTGAATATCAAAATTTCCGAATTTAAAATGTGCCAGGAAAATGTAATTATTCATAGGGGATGTTGTTAAATACCCTCCTGGCTGTATTCTTTCTCCTTCCCACCCACTCCCTAAGAAAAGTTCAAACAGTAATAGGCTCATAATTTGCCTTCTGCACAATTATGGAGGGGGGGGGGGGGGTGAATTACCCCCTGCCCCTCTCCCCCACCACCTTAGCAACAACTGGCAACTCCCTCGCCTTTCCTTTCTAGGACTCGTTTTGGAAGAGAGGTACCCAGAGGCACTATGTGGTTTGGAAGCAGGTGTATGGATAACGTCAACCGCTTCCTCTGTGCTAACATGGTGTATTTAGGGGCTGATCCAGGGTGGGGTGGGGGGGGGGGGTCAGCTGGTTCTCTCTCCCCTTTTTTTTTTGTTGCTTTTCCAAGACTTTTTGGTTGTACATTACCACAGCAAAAATATGTCTTTTGTTTATTTTTGATGGATGTAAGACTTTTGGAATTCGACCTCCCTTCTTTTGACAAGATCCTGGAGCTGCCCCTATGTATTGTTCAGGAGCTCAGCAGAAAATGTCACTTCTTAACTGTTTGTCATCTAGGGCCCCCATGTGGGCTCAATATAGGGGGGCTAACAAAGGTGTATAAACACCTGAAAGATTAAGAGCAGTGCATGTGCCATTTGAATCATCAAAAGTGAAATAAGATACACTGTACTGACTTTATGAAGTGTTCACATTAGTTGCACTCTGCTTATCGTACCAGTGTGCAGTAAGCAATGATGACAGTAACTCAATAGGAGATTTTGATCTATTTTAAATATGGCCTCTGGAATTTAACAGAGGGTACACATTGCCGTAAATCACCCTATGAGCAATCATCAGAGAACTTCATTTATGTATTTTTCAGTGGCCTACACATTCTCAGCCTTCGACAGGTTAAGGATTACTTTGAGATAATCTTCTTGTATATAGGCTTCTTGTATAGCATTCTGGTCTCATGGTGTTCCAACATTATTACCCCGGTCATAGCCGAGTGGCCAAATTATGTACATACATGTAATGGGATCCTGAGTCATATCGAATATTTCATAATCTGGGATTCGACGGCTTTGATTCGATCGAATACCGGTGCATCGATAAATGATGGGCGGTGAAAACAGAGTTGCACACAGTTGCACCATGCACCGGTGACCGGTCCGCTGGCATCGCGGGCATATGTGTATGGGCTCTCGCTGTCAATGGCTAGTAAAAATCACAGCGGACGAGCCAAAATCTTAAGTTTCTAGTCCGTATGGCTAGCCAAAATATCACTCTAGTGTCGCACGAAGCGATGCTCATTGTCGACACACCCGACAATGATTCAAATTCAAAGAATTAATAATCTTACTTTGTCTTTGGAGAGCTGAATGGAACACGTTTGTTCGATGCAAAAAAAAAAAAACAATACGAAATAAACTTTTCGTCGCTCATGACTCGACTTCATTCAGCTTCAGATCATATCATTCAGAAGTAATTGCCAATTTGATGAGAGTGTGATATTAGTTATTGCGAATTAAGTAGGAACACCCGTACTCATGCCCGTATTTATCATGTTCAATTATACAATTGTCAAATTGACAATGCAGAGAGAGTGCAAGAATATTATCGTAAACTTCAGTTCGTAACGACAAAACAATTTTTCCATAGAGAAAGCACAGGTAAAGCGCGACGTCCTCCGCGAGCGAATTAGCGAAAGTTAGCCAACAGTTTGAAGTCGCCTTCACGTTCTCTGCTAGTATATACGTTATGTAGTATGTACGTTACGGAGTTTCTTTTTTATTTGCTTTTTTCATGGTGGCTACGGTAGTCAAAAATCTGGCGGACTACAAATCGATGCACCGGATTTGCCAAAACGAATTCGGGATTCGATGTCTTCGATCGAACACCGGCTAACCAATCGATTCGACTCAGGCTTAATACATGAAGTGCTGTGGAGTGGAGAGTGGCAATTAATGTCTTGCCAAAAGACGGTGCCGAGCTGGGCTTACGAAGCAAGCTGCATAAATTTTTGGGGAAAATTATTTTTCAATTCTTTTCTGTTTTGATCTGCAAAATTTGTGTACTCGATGTTAGGCAACACACACCTGATCATACCAGTGTATACAAGCTGACATGCTTCCTACCAGGTCCTTATTTATCTCCTGTGTAGGGAGTGGTAAATATAGATTAATGCTTGCAATATGAGAATAATGCTGTGCCAGGACACGAACCCCAGGCCTTTCCATCCCCAGTCAAGTTTCCATTAGACCAGTTTAGTGATAAGGTATATTTCTGTAAAAGTTACTTAGAATGACCTGAAAGTTTGCCTAACATAGCAGCAAATAGAGTGCTTAATGGATTCAGTCCTTGCGGATGCTTTCATTTGAAGCAGCTAAACTTCTCGTTACCAAGGGTTTTCCGAAGTGACATCCATAAATAGTAAAGGCATAATAAGTAAAAGGGTTTTCTCACATTAATACGATACCTCTATATTCCATCACCTTTTTCCCCCCTCTATCAAGACAAGATTTTCTTCTGAGTGATGTGTGATTTGCACCGTTGATACTCCATTCATAGGGTCCAGACAGGGGTGGGATTACTTAAAAGTTTGAAGGCCATGTAGATTAAGAGAGGGTACAAACATTGCCTTACAGGGTGTCACGGGTGGAAAAGGATTACTTATCCCTTAATATAGACTTAATGTGTAATCAGTCATCTCGTAATAGCATCAGTGCCTTAGTGCTATGAGAAATCATGGTGCATGGCCCATTTTAGCAAATATTTTTGAAAAATTTAAGTAACCGTATTTACAGTACAAGATTTTTATGTATTTTTTGATGATGCAGAAAAATTATATGAGAAAGGAAGAGAAGTATGAAGTCATCTTTTTTTAAGAGGGGACCAAGAAGAATATAAAGTTAGTTTTGTGCAGCATTGTACATGTAGGTGCATGTATGAAGTTGTTCAAGTGTTCATTACCGGTCATTCAATAAGTGGTTCAGTTAGTATAATACACTACTGCTTTGCATGGGTAGTGTAATTTCAATTTAAATCTTAATTTCAAGCAAAATAAATATTTTTGTTGGAAGCTATTTACCCATTTCTTTGATTTGGGAGGACTTGTATGCAGTTTGTGGGCATTTGTCCAAATTAAAAATATATCCATCCATACATCCATCCATCCATCAATTCTCAAATCAACCAGTTAGTAAGTATTGAACTAGTTGAGAGGTCAATAATCAATCAGTTCCGATTTATTATATTTCAGCCACAGACTGGAATACTTCAAGGAGATAGCATGGGAAGGCATCGTTGATGTATCAAGTTTACCACTGGCAACATCAGTTTGGAAGTGAGAGGAAACGTACATTCTCAGAAACTCGTCCTTCCCTCTAACATGGAACTTGTCATCCAATGGCAACATCGTCGTCATCAACATCATCATCTCTCTTGAGTTTATTGAGCAGCATCTGGGTAAAAATTTCTGAAGCTCTTTGGAAGCGCATAGAGATGTTTAACATGATACACTGTATGCTATACAAGAACTGAATATTGATATATGATATAGTGTGTGTAAAGTCTACAGAGATTATGTGCTCTTTAGCCATTTACTTTAAGAATTGAGTAGTTTCAAACAGGTTGAAATAATGTTTCCTGTGCAGTAATACTGCTTTCAAAACTGGAAAAAAAAATTGCTGAGGAACACGAAAAGATAACAATATCATAGTGCATTTAATATGAAACAGTGGAAGAAGCAGTGAACAAGCCAGTTCGTAAATAGTACATGGTACAGGTGACCCAGGTGACCCTGCCATGACCCCAATTTGTACGCTCACGTGCAAACTAATTATCATTCTGGTGCACGCATCATGGTGCGCAATCTATGAAAGCGCATAATGGTCAATTGTACTCGGTACAAATGACCTTTATCTGCACACGTGCAAATTGTAATATTACGAACTGGCTTCTTTGAATGGTGTCAGATGCATGCATATTAAAATACCTTGTGCAGTACAACCTTTTTTTGTATGAAATCAAACATGGGGATCCCTGAAGAAAATGACGACATCGTTACGCAAGATTCCATACTTGTGGTGCAATAGGAGGTGAGAGGCTTTCGGCTACATCAAAGTCTTATACAGGATTCATAACTGCATGTGGGACCCAAGTAGATTGTTGTTAAACATCCTGGTCATAATTGATAATTTCCTTGTTTTCAATTTGTCTTGTCTCATTTGGGGAGAAGGATGTACTGGTCAAGGTTTTTTAGTCAGTCCTCGGCTTAAAAAAGATTCCTGATATCCCATAGATTAATATCCAGAATTACGAAAAAATGTATTGTGATGCACGTTCTTGCCAAATGAATGAAGACCTTCGCACAATTTGTAATCTGATTATGACTGGATTTTGAAAGAATTAGTTGTCACTTAGGCCTATTATGGTTTTATTAATATGGGCCCTGCATGCATGCATGTTCTCATGTTCCACTAATTACAACATTCACTGTATGGATCGCTGAAAGAAAAGATGAACAGCCAGTATACCCCGCTTGGAATCTTTACTCTAAGCGATCCAACAATTCAATTTCTTGGCAGGATATACTGGCGAAAATGGTAAATGATTGGTCCCAAAATGAGGCATTCTGGCACAGAAAAATTGCAGACGTACATTGCAAGATGTCGCCTCTTGAAAACCAATAGTGCTCTGCCGGTTTTTACATTAATTAGCACATATGGACAAGTAAATTACGGAACGGTATCTGCGAAGTAAAACACATAGTGAAAATCAGTTTCTTCAACAAAACATCCTCCCCCTGCCCATGAGGCCTTGCCTCAATGCATAAATCAAGATATCAATATCTGTATCATAATGCCAGAAGGTAATATAAATTGCAAACCTATGTAACAACCTGCTGAAAAAACACACACGATAAGTTTCATTGTTGCAAAATAATACTGATAAACTCTTTTAAAGTCAAATTCAGTCTCATCTAGCTCGCGATTTATAAACAAAACTTGTGGGTCTCTACAAACAACAACACTAATTGAGAAAAGAACTGATCACGAGTAAACTTGTTGCGAGTACAACTGATTGCGAGTATAAAAACTGATCGCGAGTAGAGCCGATCACAAGTAGAGCTGATCATGAGTAGCAGTGCTAAAACTGAAATTGCTATGCAATGCATGCTAATTTAATTTGCTGCAGAAAAAAGGACACTTGTATTCATGCATCTCTTATATTAAATTTCACCTTCATTTCAAAAGACTTTTCCATAAATAATGCTTTTAAAGTTATTACATAAACATACTTTTATCAATATGCGCTCTTCAAATGAATGCAAAACACATTTCTATCAATTTTCGTTATCCTCTGTATTGCAAAAGACATTCACTCATCTTCATATCCTCCTGCAGGGTATATAATTGCGATTTTGCTGAATGGGCGACAGTACTCTCTCGAAGTGGTTTTAACTTTGACATTGCGAACTCTCCCATCTGGACCAGGGTACACTTGGATTACTCGACCCAACGGCCACTTTCCGCGGACTGCGTAGCATCTGCTAACATGACGATGTCATCAACGCGAACATTTTGACCATCTGCGTTCCATCTTCACGGCGGAACCAGTAGAGGTAGGACATCTCTCGTCCAGCATTGCCAAAAGGAGTTGACAATTTGTTGAACATATTCAACTCAATGTCTTGGATTTCACGAACTTCGGAATGGACCTTGTGGTACGTGACTCAAAGCTGTCCATAGTAGCATGTCGTTTGGACATAAGTAGCTTACGTCATCAGGGTCGTTAGGAATCCTACCAACAGGATGCTGATTAACCAGGTTGGTTACTTCTAACGGGCATGTGTAAAGCTCAAACGGTGAAAGACGTTGCTCTCCGATAGCTGTCTTGAGTGCGAATTTACAGCTATTCATCAGTGACTCCGCACATCCATTCTGATGAGGTGCTGAAGGGGTGGTGAATTTCCACTTTGTGCCTTTGTACAAGTAATCTTCACTCCATACGGCCCAAAGTAATCTTCACTCTAAACGGCCCAAAGTAATCGCATGAAGTACTGTAGAATGGTAGGGTATGAGGGGCAACTGGTTGATCAGGTAATTCTGCCATCAGCTGTTTTTCTACTTTGTGTTCCATCTCTCTACACTTTGTGCATCTGAACCAAGCCCCTAAAGCGGCCGCCATTACACTGTAAAATTTGGGCACGATTTGAACGCGCCCGAAGCCCCTATGCATTATTCATTTTGTAAGATGCTTCCCTACCGCGTATATGCTTTACACGCAAGTAAAATATAAATGTGGATCAGTGTCACGCATGCGCATTAAAAGAGATGTCAAATCCGCTTAATCTATTTGTAGGGGTCATTAATTGAACAACTAGATTATTATTTCATTGGACAAATTAAATTACCCTCTGGGTTCGAAAACTATCCGTTATTAAAAGAGACGCGAGATGCACGTGTTGCTCATGGCAAAAGGTATTTATAACTAAATGTTCAACCACTAGTAATCTGATATCAACCATACCACCAAGATTCGAGTCACAATCGAACACCCAACATCTCAATCATAAACAAGCACTCAAGGTGTAAATCACTTAAAATGCACTTCTAACAACCGACACCTAGACCTATCTAAAAGAGCTAAAATTGTGGTTTAAAACAAGTAAAATGAGCAAACATACTGATTTGAATTAAATTAGTAACCCCCGGAATTGAGGTTTAATGAATAAACAAAATAATATTAATCATTATGTTGGGTAAGATACAAAAGGAATATAAAAGAAAACAACTCCTTGTTCACAAATATAAAATATCAACACATGAACAATCATATCAAGTCACACAGTTTAAGGTGTTCCCCATGTTAAAGTAAAGAGAAAGTACCGGTATAATTATAATAAAAAAGAAAATAACGAATGGCCATAAAAATTAACCAAACTGTTCTCGCAGACGAATATGCATGGCACCGACCAAATTTCACTCTTATAAACAGGAACCTTGACAACGGATCAAATCTAAAACTCCTCGTAAGATCTGTCATATATGATGAGTCGACCACTAGTTATGTAGTAATGGCGATTAAAACTCGTACCACGAAGCAAGTTCCCATCCATCGACGCAGCCATCTCCTGGAAGATTTGGACTGTCTTTCCGCCACCGTCAAGTGTTCACCAGCAGCCAACGTACGTTGGTGGTCGTATATGTGCAAAACATTTCAGCACATGAAGAATATAATTAGATGATAAACTTGAAGAAGATACATCTTGGAGACTTGTATCATGTCCCCCTTCCAAAATATTATAAAAGGATGGAATCACATAATTATCAGGAGCATACTGCAGTCCAACAAACAGTCACAACAGTCATCTCCTTCACAACCGGCGATTGCTGCTCTGTCAACGTCCAAGGCTCTTTTAAGACGTGCGACGAGTGTTGCTTTAACTCCGTTCCCTTATAAAAAAGTACCATGGTTATACCATGGTAGTACCATGATATTACCATGGTATGGTAATGGAACATGGTAAATTGGTTACGGTATTACCATGTACAATACAATGGTATTACCATGGTACCATGGTAATAGCCATGGTACTGGACCACAGTAATACTGTGGTAGTAACATACCATGGCATGGTACTGTACCATGGTTGTACCGTATCATCGTATGGAACGGTGGTAATACCATGGTAATACCGTATCATGGTACTGTACCATGGTAATACACCATGGTATGGTACCATGCTAATACCATGGTACTGTACCGTGTCATGGTATGATACCATGACAACACCATTGTACGGTTAAACCATTGTTTTACCATGGTAAATTGGAACAGACATACCATGGTTTTCACTGGTCTAAGTGATTGGACTGTAGAAATGGTTATAGAACCATGGTTAAACCATGGTTTTACCATGATTTTAGCTGTAAAAGCATGGTTATACCGTAGTTTTGGTTGTAAATCCATGGTTGTACCGTGGGTTTTGATGGTTGTAAAAGCCATGGTTCTACTGTGTATTTGATTGTAAAAACCATGGTTATACAGCGGCTTTGGTTGTAAAACGATGGTTTCAGCGTGGTTAAACCATGGTAAAACCACGATGAAACCATCGTTATAGAGTTCAGTGGTACATTGACTTTTACGGGAAGTAGGGGCAGTGGTAGTGGTAGGGGTAATGGTAAGCTCCCATTGTTTGCTTTAATTAGGGTCTGTGCACCCAGGATTAATGTAATGGGATTACTCTCTTCTAAGCAGATTTTCGTGGAGTTAATCCGCAAGATTCACCCTGTAAATGTGATGTGCTAGAACCCGAGTTCAGAGGGGTTTACTCTGGTTCAGAGCTAAGGGCCCGTTTTCGTAATGGACAGTTTTCAAATAATAATCGCTAAAAAATTATGACGAAAGTTTACGAAAATCCCACAATTACTTGTAAGATAAGTTTGCGAGCAATATATAAAAGGTACCTTTGAATCCGTCTCTTTATCCGCTAACCAGAGATGTAAGATTGTCCACATAAAGTTGATATTTTTCCAGATAAATAGCCAAAATATTGAGCAACTAAAAACATGTCCTCCTCCAAAACTTTTCGACCTCATGAACACTCAGCAGTACACACTTTGCCTGATTCTTTCTGAAGAACCATATGTATATATATATAAATATATATATAAAAGTCAATGATGAATAAGACAACCGTTAAGAGATGAAAGAATTCAAATTTTCACCCATATAGGGCTTCATCAGGAATCATGTATATATATATATATATATATAAGTGTAAGGAAATAACATATACAACAGCTTTGGCAAATCTCATGGGAATAAATACAATGTGAAAGAAATGCGAGAAAAGGGAGGACAGCTCTGGGGAACTTTGATTGAGCTACGCAACGTTATTCTCGCATTTCTTTCACATTGTATTTATTCCCACGAGATTTGCCAAAGCTGTTGTATATGTTATTTCCTTACACTTGTTAATAATTATTCTAATGTATACATGTATCTCAAAGCATTCGCTTGGATCCAGCTGAGGCACGCGGCTTGTCTTTGTTCAAAACTCACCTGCCCCCGACAAAGGAATTAATTAATAAGGTTGAAGATTTGTCAAATCTGTCGGTCAATTGAATCTGGTGTCGCCGAAACCACTAACCCGTCTCCGTGGTCTAGTGGTTAAGGCATTGGCGTTCTAAGCCAACGACCCGGGTTCGATTCCCGGCGGAGACATTTTTTCAGCCTTTGCAAAAAAAAAAAAAAAAAAAAATTCAAAAAGGGAGGACAGCTCTGGGGAACTTTGATTGAGCTACGCAACGTTATTCTCGCATTTCTTTCACATTATATATATATATATATATATATACATCAGGGCTTCATGTATATATATATATATATATACATGAATTCTGGTCTGATGTTTTCTGCTGTGGAATAACCTAAATGAAAGTGAAAAGAGAAACTCATTATAAATGACACTGCACACTACATCCTTTATCATACCTAGGGATACCTATGGAAGATTCTGAACGAGGCTTATTATGCCTCTGTATTCATTTCTAGATTCACCAATGAAATGTCGCAATTTAAAAGTTAATTGTTATGACAATTAAATCTTTTCACTAAAATCAAGATAAAATAAATCTCAGAATACCACCTCTGGTGTGGTATTCTGAAAACTGTTATCTTTTATGTTAAGGAAAACTGTGTTACTTGTCAAACAAATTGAAATTGTGCGCAATAAACACTACTTATTGGTGCTTGCACAGATGTCTCTGTTAACTTTACGCGAGCACAGCCATCTTTGCCCAATCATTAACCAATGACTTGTCCTGATTTTGATTGGTTATGACAATTAACATCGTTTCACTAACATAAAAGATACATGTAACATCGTTTTCTGAATACGGCCCCTGAATTTTACATGTACATGTACAGAAATTTAATAGTGACATGCAAATAACATTCTGTTCAGTTATAATGTCCCAGAATTTAGTGAGCTACATGTAAGAAAAAAGGACTATAACTGTTTCATTTTCCACAATAGTAACATTTTAAAAACCATAAATGATCACCTAACCAATGGGATTCTCACACAGCAGTGTGGTTAATTAAAAGGGGGAAAAAAATCAGTTATGAGAATAAGTCCTATGGCAAATGTAAAAACTGACAAGGTAAAGACCTTATTACTGACATGACATAGGAAAGCTTTCCAATTATTATTTTTTTTTCAAACCAGATTGCAGGCCCATCACCAATGTAAATCTTCCAAAGTGGCATAAAAGTAATAAAGACAAAGAAACATTATGAAACAATACGATTAACAATTATAAAAACATTATCATGTATTACAAACAGAATGCATCTAAAACTAGATGCTTCTTTCACATCTTGAAAGAAAAAATGAACAGTAGGCAAAGAAATAATTCCTGTTACCAGTAAAATGATCAAATTTTCTTACAACCAGAAATATTCCATATCTAAATCTTCAAAAGTGGCATAAAACAATAATGATGAAGAAACGATGTGAGTAGCCTTAATTGATCCAATTTTTATACACATGTACAAGAAAAAGGCAATATAACTAGCTTCCTTCTTCCATATCTTAAAACATGTGAGAAGTTATCCTTGGAATCTAGCAAGAACAGATATTACATGATTGACATTTACTCATGTTGTCAATTATTTTCTGCAAATACCACTCATTTCTTTCTTCAAGTGACAAAGGCAAGAAACTCTAAGCATTCCATGTAAAGGATATTCAATATTAAAGAAATTAAATCTGCATGATTCACACAATGTCGATATTGAATAAGGCAATGTCAAGTACACGAGTTGAAATGCAATACAGCTTGCAAGTTACAGTTTTAAACCGTGAAAGATGATTAGCAATCAAGAGAGCTTTGGGTGGTGGGTTAGTCTTTGCTATCCTCTTAGCCGATGGTCCTGCTACCCTCTGCAGTTGTCCGCTACGTTTTGCTTCAAAGACCTCTTCGATGAGTCTCCACACATAGTTTTGGCTCTTCTCTTCATAGACCTTCCTTGGCACCCATTTCTCTGTTGTCTTTGGACAGGTTACTTTGTACTGTGCCTCACCTTCGTTCTTTCCCTTCTTTACCATTCTCTGTTTCCTCCCAACAGAGATCTTTCAGGAGTCGCTTGTCGTTGACGATGCTCTTCAAGGCATTAAATGCCGGGGTGTCCCTCAAAAGCCACTTCTTCTTCCGTGCTTCTTGGGCAGTCAGAGGCTTGTGGTCACAACCACAGACCGTTTTCTTCTGAAATGAATGCTCATTAACCATGTGATGAAGCATCCCTTGCCACATGTCAACCAACTTGTCTGCACGTTTGGAACAGTTCTTCGCACAGTACCACAAATGGTTGACGATGGCAGGGATCCATGGTGCCAACTCCTCGTTGCCTTTAGCTTTAGCTTTTTGAGTTAGTTTTTTCTTGATTGATTTTGTCATATGCCATACATCAAACTGGTGATTGACTTCTGGATGCTTGTCTTTCAGTTCCTTGCGTATCTGGACGTCACGGTCCGTTACCATGACAGTAGGGGTGACTCCATTTTCCTTCAACTCTGCCATACATCGCTGAAGGACGACCGTCACATTTTGACCTGTAACTTTCTGTATGGTCATCAGATTGGTATGAAATTGTTAGCGTTCTTGCCAGTACTGTTCTACACATTTTGATATAAAAAATATATCCATATCAAAATGTATGTTGCCATGGCAACAGTTATCATGAATGAAAATCTAACTAGAATAGAATTTCATATTTTTTTCAAAGAAAATTGCTTAGACATGAAAACAATCACTTCAGTATGAGTTTGATGCAATATTCATGGTGTTTAATGACATTTCCTATCACTTTGAAACATATACAACATATATTGATAAAAGCAACTCAATTGCATTTTGGCATAGTAATGTTATGCGTATTACCAACCTATTGTTTTCGCATATTTTTCAAGATTTCGCAGTCTTTATGCATTAAGAATACGGACAGCTTCATTTTAACCTGCAACCCTGTTTTGTGATAATCTGATTATAATAAAGCTTGATGTTGATGTGTGTACCGATATGTCACTCATTTTGACACATGTTATGATATCTGTTGTCGTGACAACCATTGTTATAACTGTAGTACAAAAGGACCTCTCAACAAAATTTGAAAAGGGCATTTTTTGACCACCACCTTGACGCCCCCTTGATTTTCCCTATTCGGGGCCACTTTTTGTTCTTGTTAACATCTTGAATGTTTTTAAGCATATTATGAAGAAGTCAAAAAAGTTGGTTTCGTTTAGTCCGGGGGGGGGGGGGGGGGGGGTGCACGGATACCCCTCTTAGATACTTACTAGTATGTTCAGGATCTGACATGCCTGGAGAGGTTCCTTACTAGGTTGCTTTGCTTGATACAGGGAGGTGGAAGAGCCAACTTCCTGCTTGATAGTTATTACAAGCACTGCATTGCGTGCCTAATGATGTTATCTCTTTGAAGCTTGACTTTTCTACCTGGAATTATCTGTTCTGGCTGTCGACTTCTTTCCTTTCTCTGAGATACTCCCAAACTCTTCAAACCTGTACACCCATTTGTCCAAAGCTTCATCACCCTGGTGTGTTTTCACTGCTGCGAGGTTGTTGCTCTTACCACATTGACTGCACTGCTTGCCCTATGCTAAGCCTGCATTTTTGTCGTTCTTGTGATGTCCACCACGTTATTTCCATCATGCTTTTATTTGGCTGTGGTTGCACACTTCTTTCATACTTCTTTCCTTTTCCTTTTCCAGCCATTTTCATAACATACTAACCTACATGTATGTCTTGAGTGCCTGAAGCCGAGCCTGAGGTTTCAATCTCCTTAAGCTGTTGTTCAGTTATTATGGCACATGGCTATGGCTTTTTGTAACGTAAGTTGGTCTTCCTAGAGCAGTTGCACTCTCAGTGCTTGGTCTTTTGTGCACAGAGAACAATCCTGTCTCTGAACAAGTCATCCCTAAGCATTATTTTGCACACAATCATAGTATCGGAATTAAACATAAAATACTTTAATAATCTTATCTGATTCTTTGCACTCTGTATTTCGTTTTCATGTATTTTTTTCATAACATACTTAAGGTTTGTAATTTCTTATATTTGTTTCTGTAACATATACTTGCACACCTTGTTGTTGAGTGTACCTTCTTTGCAAAATGTTCTTTGTTGTACATTTGCCAATGGAAGAAGAATTTCTCTTATGATGACAGGTTAATCAATAAATTCAAGTCATAAAGAGAGCAGGTAAACCCTGGAAAACTCTGCCAGAGCTCTGGCAATCTAAAGAATAACTCTAGAAAATAGAAACTCAGCAAAATCTCACTTTTCCTATAGAAAACCTCAAAAGAGTTCTGGAACATAACAGTAATTTTTGGAATTTCTTTGAAGAATCTTTAAAGGCTAAGTGTTCATCCAAACCAGTGCATTTGACTACCTGCCTTACAAGACATATGACTCGTCCCTTCAAAGGTTTCACCATAAGATTTCTGAGTCAGGAGCAAGCTTGTCACATACATGTCATGAAAAAACAGCAAAAAATGTCAGCCTAGCATGTGTCATAAAAACCAATTACATGCCTTGCTAGACATTTGACTAGTCCCTTTAAGGATTTCACAAGAAGATGTCTGAGTCAGGAGCAAGCTTGTCACATACATGTCAGAAAAAAAACTGTAAGAATGCGGCAGAATTTGACATCTGCGGCGGACATGTACATGTATGTGCCCAGCTGTGCCTTGGTGTCAGAATCGTGGAGGAGTGTTGTCATGTGACATTGTAAGCCCTCGGAATATCCAAAAGAGGATCTGTGTCATGCCCCGTGTACCAAATATTTCCGCCTTTTAATTTTGGGGTTTTTAAAGAATTTTCCTCTCCTTCAAGTTTCCATTTGAAAGGAAGTACACATATTCATGTGAAAATAAATATTGTCAAATTGCACATTAGTCAATCTTAAAATGATGAAAGAAAAATTTATTTCCTACTCTGATGAGTGTTTGCCAAGAAATGTCAGTAATTGTTCTGTATATCATTTGAAAAGTAAAATCATTCTGTTTGACATCTGTCAATCTATTACCGGTACATCTTTATTTGTAAGAATCTAAGTTGTAAAGATATTACTCTAAAACTAGAAACGTTCGCGACATTCACCCTTCACGATTTCTAAACGACAGCCATTTTCACAGCAAGACTCTTTTACTAATTGCAAAAATTCAGTGTTGTTTAATTTGTAATTAAAAATTTTACTGCATGAAAGAGTCTAAAAAGCACTGGCGAAAAGTGCATGCGAAAGGTTCTGGTTTGACAGTTGAAATTGTTCCTGCGTGTGCTTTAAATGTGCATCAGTGAATTTTGAAATGTTTGAGAAAATATAGAAGTGATACCTCTGAGCAAAACAATGGCTATCATTATTATGAAGGGAGGGATTTGCCTTAATTCTTTTGCTATGTTTTCTAATTTCATGTGTTAGAAAAGAAGACAGTGCAAATTACACACAACTGTAGTAACTATGTGCAGATTTTCATTTTGTAACTAAAGGTTTCCTGTAATTAAAGACTCTTTTCATGTTCTTTTTTTAAATTGGTCATAATTAGTCTTAACTGAGGCCCTCCAAACTAAGAAAGTACATGTACATTTTCATGTAATCCCAGCAAAAACTATAATTAAATGTATGACCAAGTTCTGTGTAATCTTGTGGGTTGGCAAGAAAAATGGTTGAATCAATCATATTTCCCACAATTGGCCACATTCCATAGAGGATGAATCATAGAAGTTTTGTCTTTACATTTGCATCACTAAAGGAAATGAGAGTTGTCTAATTTGTTCAGAAACCCTTGGATTTTGCATTTTAAAGCTTGAATTTGTCCAGTTTTGTTATTTATGTTAGAAGACTTTTATTCCCCTATCAATGTTTTGCCATGCACATGCATAACCTGAAATACAATGTACAGTCACAGTCATTTTTAACTCATTTGTCAGAATCTCAGAAATACGGCTGTAAAATGCAAATTATTACCATCATATTAAACATGTTATTAAATTTCCATTTCCATTAAGGGACTGTTATATTTGTTTGGTATACACTGAACCATGAACCACACTAATTTCATTTCGTGTATATTTTGTTCATTGCAAATAATGTATATTCTAATTGCATAATGTAATTACTCTTTTTAATGAAACCAATGTTTGGTACATGTATGATGCTTTGTCTTCCAATTGTTATTTTTGTCATTATTAAGTGTTATATCAGGGGAGCATTTCATAAAGTGTTTTGATTTTTACTGACAAATTTGCTCTCAGCCAATCAGATGCAAGGATTTCAGTAGCTTATAACAGTTGTCGCTAAAAATCACTGACAAAACGCTTGATGAATCGCTACCAGGATGTTTTGTACAAGTGAGGAATACTGACAAATTTATCATGCAGAATTTGTCATTTCTTGAAATGTTTTTATGATATGTATAGGATGATTAATTAGATTCACAAAAGTAGTATGCAGCAGCACTGCATAACAAGGAATGTATACACCAAGCTTTGCTGGAGATTGGAGATAGAAAATATTTTTAAAGATTGAGAATCGAGTTTGTAAATCTCTTCAAAGATCTTTATTATTGCTCCATGTGTACTCACATATATACAATGTAGTTGCAGTAAAATTGGAGATATTCAAACCAAATTTGGGGAATTTTAAAATTTCTTTGTATAATTTTGCATTATGATTGTAGCATGACCTTGTTCCAATAGTATATCGGTTCCCTGGTAGCCCGATTATAGCTAAGAGGAGTTTTGTACGGTGGATAATAGCAGTAAGGATGGATTCTTATCCCACCGCTGCCATCACGCCAATAGAAACAAAACAAATCACACCAGGGATGTGACATTAGTCAAACTGTGTCCCCTTTATTGGACGCACAGCACATAGTGACTGTCTGGCCAACGCAAGATGGCACTATACATCAACAATGGCTCGTGTTTTGCATTCTTATCAGTACAAGAGTTAACCTTGCATAACTAAAGTCTCATAAGTCAAACTTCCCCCCCCCAAGTCAAATAAGTTGGAGTATTTTTTGTGGTCCTAACAGATTCAACTTACACAAAGTTAACTGCATAATGCCGCTTTATATATTTCTTGATTTTATGTAATCCTGGTAGTCATATGATGTAAAGACAATAAAACATATTTTTGCTATAAAAATTCATTTAATATAGAGTTATCTGATGTTTTAATAATTGATGTATGATGAGATCAAATTTGAACTGCAATGGATGCCTGTAATTCATACTGATATGCTATCTTGCATAAAAAGGTGCTACAGCTCCAGAAGTTGATGCCTATTCACCGATCAGAGATCAGAGACGGACAGTCCATGAGACTAACAAAGTCTTGCAGGTCTTCTGCAAAGGTATCTGAGGGTTCATGAGACCACCCTTCTTTGTCTGTCTCTTGGGCTGTCATTCTACTTCTAATGGTGGGAAATACATGTAGTTAAAACTGGCCCCCTCCCCCTATACTTCCCTTTGAAACCTCCCTACTGGGAAATTTTGTAATCCTTCGAAAATAAATTATTGAAGGGCCAAGTTTGGCTCTCGTAATGAGACAGATATTTATGCCACTGATATTCTGCGGAAACTGATAAAAAAGACCAAATTCTTCTTCTTCAGGAATGATTTAAATCAATATTTGACTTTTTCCTCCACCTGACCAAGATGTGCTTGGAAGCAGAATTACGTGATGCAGCTGCCTCCAGCAAACAACTACTCTGCATGCTACAGTATACCTTAAACTAACCAAATTCCAAACTTCAGCCTTGGTCTAAATACCATTCCTAACCCTAACCCTGACCCACCTTAACCCATTTCCTACGGGAACCGGGTGGCCCCTGTATAAAGCCTATGGGGAATTAGAAAATTCAGTAGTCAACGGGTTAACCTAAAAACACTTAAACATTTATTCTTGAAATATTAAGGGTCTGTATGTAATAGCTGGGAGCCCTATGTTAAAATTGTGGAATTTTTGGTGCCCACATGTCCCAAGCACCTGTTAAAGTGTTGGAGCCATGCCCAAAACCCAATGGCAAACATAAACGTAACCCTATACCTCTGACGTAAATTCTCGCTGGAGCAGTTGTTGGCATCAAATTACAGACCTTCATGGATACATGACTTGTTCGCCCTGCTTGGTGTGTCTGGTTAAGCTGATAGAGATTGTATGTAATGTTTTGAGCTGTAGAGGGAGCCAGGCACATCTGAAAAGACTGCAGTCTCTGCACTCACCAAGTGTAATATCAAATGTATCAACAAATTTTATCAATGCAATATTTCATTGTCAGTGTGCATCTACACTAAGATGTACATGTATGTACAATCAGTGTCCAAAGACCTCATATAAAGATGGAGAAGATTTGCCTGAGAAAATGATGATAAATCAAGGACAATACATGAATTAACAGAATAAAACAATTGATTACTCCTTTGGAAGTTTATTATATAGTGAAAGACACCATTACCACACGACAAGAAATGTTAACAATGAACCTTTACAAGGTTAGACATGCATGAACAATACTTGAAAAAAAGTCACTAAAACAAGCTTTTCACTATTAATTCAGGTGATATATACAAATATATAGTACTGGAGAGATTATCCTACTTTACAAGTTTCGAGGAAAAAAATCCAAATACTGCATAAGGCAGCTGCATACATGATACCGCAGAACATAAATTCCATATTACCGGTAAATATGTTAGGAATGGTGACACTGCCATTAAAACCCCTACCAGTTCAGTGGCTCCGTAAGAATTTTTTTTTGATTATCTTTTGAATTCCACCATATACATCTAGCAGAGAGAGAGAAGAAAAATCACAGAAAATTTTGAGTCCATTTTTAATGCAGTACCACGAGCCGTTCTTGAATAAGTTCAATTTAATTGTACATAACAGTTAAAGTTTCTAAATTTGTAACGTGGTGTAAAATTAACAATCACAATTTTTATATACAAATTGGGAATTTTTGGTTGAATTTAGTAATTTTCATTCACATCGATTCATTTGATATACATTAATTTTTTTTACAAACTATGTTGGAGTGGATAATAAGAGTACTTGGTGCCAATTTGAGGAGGAAAAGATGAACTCTAAACTGGTAGAGGTTATCCTCAGAACACCAATAAAATCTGTCTCCTGCTGAGAGCCTGCATGGTGTTGACTTTGTTCACTGAGTAAAGGATACAAGTTAACACTTCTGGCTTTCTGCGCTGCAGACAAAACAGTGCATGAATTACATATAAATTTGCTCTCTTCAACATTTACATCAATATGTTACCATTCAAAAATAGAAAATACAACCCATTGTGGCAGCAAATGAGTTATTTGAGTAAACTGCCTATCATTTACATTCAGGGTGACGCGAGGACCAACCACCATGGATGGTGTGCACAGAGCAAACGGTTGAGAGCTACTTGTATATGAATGACCCATTCTCTAAGTCATGGAATTCATGGCACATACTACCTTCTGGTTATCACACAGCAATGTCACAAATTTTCCATCTACCGACACATTTTGCTCAGTGATCCATGGCACGTGCAAAGTATTGAGACATGATTTAAAAAAAAACAAAAACTAACCTACATGTACAGTATGTAAATGGCCAGGTATAAACATGATCTAAAAATGTTCAGAAAATTATTTCTAAATTTATGTTTGTTAAAAATATTGAATCTCAGAAAAAGAATTTACATTATTACTTTGTTACTTTGTGACAATCACAGTCCAACCTGGTCATTTGATTACTTATATCATTCTACTATTAGTACTAGAATTTAAAAATGTACAATTACGATACTGTACTGACTACCTTCTCAACCATTCCATTCAAGTAACTTTGGCAATGACTTCCAAATATTTTGCACACCGCTATCTAAACAACAACTGGCTAGTATGGTAGTCTGATTACCTACTTCCATGCATGTACATGTATATATGTATATGTATATAAATTGTTGAGTCTTCTGCATTCTACATCGTGACATCGCCATGGATGGTTACCCAGTAGCACCACTTGAACTGGTGGCCCATTTACTTCAACTGGCAAGACTTCACTCTGCTACAAACTATATGGTAAGATACACCTTGAATTCTTACAAGTAGTACTGATTATATGATGTAGGTGTTTTCTTCAAACACATGAAATAGTTCTTTAAATAATAAGCTGACTTTCAAGCCAAAACGAAGTTTCTGCCATCCCCCCCCCCCCCCAAAAAAAAAAAAAAAAAAAAAAAATGCTCCCTTTATTACAGAAAATTAAAGATTCAATGTCCTAAAACAATTCTAATCCATTGAACTTTAGTCCTTCAAATTTCACTTTACTTTACAAAAAATCTTTCCCAATGTGGAGTTGCACACATACAATTATAACAATGCTCAGAAAAAAAAATTGGTCATGTTATAATCCACACTGTATCAAAAGTAAATGTCATTAAAATATAGCTGACTGCTACATGTAGGCTTTTCAATACTTAGAATATGTTCAAATAATTTCAGGCACATACATGTACTTGTATGCAATAAATATTCGCTTTCATATAAAATTTCAGTTGATGTAGAGCAATGCTTGCCATGATCACATAGAATATGTAAGAAGTACAAGAATATACATTAAACAGAACATAGAACAGTTCAAATATTTACAATTTGAAGTTCAAAAATAAAATAATATATCACAGTCTGTAGTTTCATATATTTCAAATTACCAGTACAATCTTTGCCAACAAGAAGTCACATACATGTAATTATATACATGTATTTTGGACTTATTCTGGCTATTACCATTTCATTAAAGTCAATAAAGATTAATGAAATCATTTATGATATATACATGTAGTTACACAGTCAACACTTCTTGAATAAAATGTGTTTGTATCATAGGGTGAATTTTCGATGACTTTTCAATGATGCCATTTTCAAAATCCATGACCCTTTTCCTTGGCAACGTCATACAAATTCAGGAACTTACAGCATCTCTGGCCCTCTGACTATGATTTTATAAAAATATTGAGAAATATTTCCTTGATTAATATCTGTTTTTCATGACAATTACTTGGCTTTTGGTTTTAAAAAATTCCTTTTCTTCATGAGTTATCCAAGTCTGGAAATATCTTTCAAATTTACATAATTTTTCCAGATTTACAGGAATCGCACGATTTTTCTTTACAATGAAATTTTAGTTGATTTATCCTTCAGCATTGTTGATTCTAAAGATTAATGTTAAAACTGAAGATTGCCATAATTCAAATCTTGATACTCAGATGAGGGCAGCCTGGTCATTGAACTGACCAGAAGACACCTGACCTGAAGGCACATCGCTTGGCTCATTGACTTCTTCCTTAGCTGGTTCTTCAGCTGGCTTAGAGGGTGTTGTTGTCTGATGGACTGGCTGCTGAGTAGGTCCAGGTTGCTGAGTAGGTCCAGGTTGCTGAGTAGGCCCAGGCTGCTGAGTAGGTCCAGACTGCTGAACTGTTACAGGTTGTTGAAGGCCTGGAGCCATCATAACCTGAGGGTACATTGCTGCAGCTGGAATCATCTGGATCTGTCCTCCAGGGCCTTGGACCTGGAAGAAGCCAACTTGGCCTGTTGGAGGGCCACCCATTGGCTGGACCATTCCTGCTGGCTGGGGTTGTGGGACTAGCTGGGATTGAGCAAGAACTTGAGGCTGCATCTGTCCTGGGGCCTGGACTTGGATGAAGCCAGCTTGTCCTGGTGGAGGGCCACTCATTTGCTGGGTCATTCCCACTGGTTGTAACTGTGGGGCTGGTTGTTTTTCTGGGGCTGGCTGGGTCTGAGCAAGAACTTCGGGTTGGGTCTGCCCTGAGGCTTGGACCTGGACAAAGCCAGTTTGTCCAGTTGGAGGGCCACTTTGCTGTTGGGACGTTCCGACAGGCTGTGGTTGTTGGACTTGTTGCTGTTGTGGTGGTTGATTATACTGTGGAGGTGGCGGCAGTTGAGGGACTGCTTGGTTATGTGGTGTCCCTGCTGGCACAGCTACAAAAGATTGAGGCTGAGGGCTAGGGGCTAGATACATGAATTGACCAGGCTGGTTAGAAGTGCCAGATGGCCCACCTGAGGTTAATGCATAAAGGATTTAAAAAACTCTTTTTAATATCCAGGTAAATTTTTTTTTACTTGTACATGTATCTCCATAAATTACAGAGAGAATACAAAATGGCATCTCATTTAAAGAATTCCTCAACAACTAAAGCCTGTCGAACAAGTGTCACCAGACAACTACTCCACAAGATAATAATTCCCTAGGCAAACTGCGAAAGTAGGGGGTAGTATTAACAAGTTGTTTATTGCACCTATCAATTGTAAGACGCACCCTCGACCCCCGGGAAAGGTGCGTCATGGTTGGGTAATTTACCAACAAATGAATGACGCAGGGTATGGTCATGGAAGCATTTGGTCAGTCACAGCATGGAGAATGGGGTGCGTCATAGTCGGTCATTTTACATGGGTGCGTCATAATGCCTCGCTATGTTTACAAACGGGTCTGTCCGCGCAATACTCACCGCGTACCGGGCTTTTAAACATGCAAACTCCTTGAATATAAAAAAAAATATATTGACATGGAATCTATACTTTCGCACCGGGCGCCCAAAATCGAGTTTGATGACATCAAATAAAATGGAAACCCCCCAAATAATAATAATTGATCTCAAATCCTCTCTCATGCTGTCTTCTGTCTGGGTTCTCAAAAAAGGGAAGAAATAAGGTATTTTTCGTTACTTTGTTTATTTTTACCCCGTTCGTTCCAGCACTGCGTTGGCTGGTTCGGTTCTTGCCGCGATGATCGCGATCGGTAGCATTTGTGCTAGGCTGGATTGAGACATGAATATTCATGTGTTGACGTCACAAGAATGTCAGCGATTGCACTGTGTGACTTCTGCACATTTTCATATGTCATCGCCGATAATCTTATCTCGAGCTCGGCCTCAATAGCGTGCAGGATGATAACGTGTGTTTGTGTCTTCAGCTAGCGTTCATGCATGCATGTCGATATCAACAATGCATGCAATACTATACTAGCGCCGCGCCGATGCATAGCGTGCCACGTGCGCGCGGAGCTTTACCATGACGGGGTGCGTCACAATGGTAAGTCAAAGTCTAGAACTGGTGCGTCATATTTTTTCGTCCAGGCACAGTCATTGTAAGAAAAGGTCCGTCATAGTCGAGACACACAGGTGCGTCATGGTATAGGAAAATCCGACTCACATCTGACAAGTGACGCACCATTCCCGGGGGTCGAGGGGTGCGTCTTACAATTGATAAGTGCATTATTGCTTAGGGAGGTAGTTTTCCAGGGGGGTAACTGTCCCATAGGTAACTACACAAGCAGGGGGTAGTATTAACAAGTTGTTTATTGCTTAGGGAGATATTTTTCCGGGGGGGGGGGGGGGGTAACTGTCCCATAGGTAGTTTTCTAGGGCATAATTGTCCTTTAGTTTTCCTGTGACCTTTCATCAGGGTCTAACTGTTGGGGGGATGGTAGTCCAAGGGTAAACTTGAATCTCGAATCTTGGGTGGAGAGAGGCAAATGTAGATTAAAGTCTTGCCAAAGCCTGAAAGGACATCAGTGCCACGGCTGGGACTTGAACCATGAACCACTTCATCTACTGTTCGCAACACATCTTCTAGACCACAAAATCTCTACTACATTAAGAATTAAGGTTTGTGTACGGCCGAGACCAGACTGTCTTTAAAATGTCCCACAATCATGAAATCTTGTACCTTGTGGGCTGATTCATGTAGGTACACTGACTACTAATCGGCAAAGATCGATTTACCTGCAATATAGATCGGTCTTGAACACTGGTTATTGGGTACTGCCATCATAGGTACTCCTCCAATGTTGGCAGCATAGTAGACCTACATGTAGGAATTTGAGAGAATATATTTTTAAACTTTATAATTATAATAATAATAATATTAATTCATATAGCACAGCTGCTATTTGAATATACTCTACTACGCTTTGATGGAGCTTATGCTTACACTATATAAACAGAACTAATCTGAAAACAGATGGGTCTTCAGTAGAGAATTAAAAATGGGGACTGATTGTGCTTTCCTTATTACAAGAGGAAGTTGGTTCCAGAGTTTTGGAGCAGCACAGCTAAATGCACAATCTCCAAGAGTTGATTTCGTTTGGGCATGAGGCAACTTTAGAAGCAATTTGTTGTGTGAACTTTGTAAGTTATGTGTATATGGATGCAATTTAAAAGATTATAATTCAGATATGTAATTTGGGGATTCAGCCAACTTAACCCTAATAGGACCTCGACGTTTCGCGTAATATGTTCGCATCGCGAAAAGCAGTCACCACGCCGCTTCACTACTTTTTTCTTTCAAGTCTTGCGCAACTTTTGAGACCAAATTTGTGATGTCCGCGCGTGCGGTTCCGGAGTTACGCAACATTTCGTAAGTGCATGTCAGACCCAAAATTGCTCAAAAACGTGATTTTGTGTACAAATCCAATGCAAATTGTGTTTCCAGCTAAAATTCATAAATGTTTCATTATTTTTACTTTTACTGTTTAAAAACAATTAATTTTATGTTGTTTATGATTAAAATAGTGTCGCCGACGAATTCCATTGAAAAAACAATAAAAAACAAAAAGTCAAAAAACAAAGAAATACATAAGAAATTAAAAAAACAATAAAATACATAAGAAAAAAAGGATTTTACCGAATTTTTTTTTTGGTTTATTTGATCAGAATCTGACAAAGAGTCTCTATACAAAAAATTAGCAGTTTTGGGGCTTTAATTAATTAGAGCAAACCATTAATTTTATGCATAAATTAGCATAATTAATTAGTTGTGACATTTTTCGGATAAATTGAATCTACAGTTTTGTAGATTACGTGGTCGGCGACGTGTGAGCCGATTTTCGTTGCGAATGCGAGTTGGACGGCCGAGATCTTAGGGGGGGGCGGAATCAGGCCCCCCCCCCGGCTGTGAGATGGATCTAAATAACCCGGCTCTATTAGGGTTAAGCCAATTTTGAGTACCGCTACTCGCAAAAAAGCTTAATTTGGCAAAAATGTATATCACTGTAAATTGATAACATGTACTGAATGTTGTGGTAAAGTTTAAGCCAGCTAATTGTAAACGGAAAAAAGGCCAATTGTAAAAAGTGAAAACTTGGTAAATCGGTACACACTGAAATTCGCGAACACAGATATACAGCCCTGGGAAAAAATTATTAGACCAAGCTTCTGTAATAAGGGTACTATAATAGGCAAAAACAAAATTACAAAAATTATTTGTCTTTGTATATCATTGAATGAATACCAAATTCCAGCAATTATACCTTGCTTTTATGATATTTTATTTCTTTCTTACCACAAAAATAACACTATCAGTAACTATTCTTGGTCTAATAATTTTTTCCATGGCTGTATATGTAGATATGTTTCATGTAAACAACATACATGGCCTGGACATAGTCCACACATAATATGGAATGTCTATTTTGCATGTTTGTGTAATACTTTATAGCAGTAACACATTGTCTTTCAGAATCATTTCTGATCATTACCAAAACTGAAGTTTATTTTCAGAGACGATATTGAGTATTGGTCATGAAATCATTTATAATTTGTGTATCAAATATTAGTCTTGGGGGGTGTTTCACAAAGAAGTAAGTTTGACTAACAGTCGGACTTAAATTCCTAGTTGTGTGCTGTATTTGACACATCACCGCATTGGTCAGATCATGCTCAGGGGACGCGCGCTATTGGGTAATCTACCAATGAGATTACGTGTTTAACACCGTATGCGCATTGGCACTTATGTGTGACTTTAAGTCATACTTTTGTGAAACAGCCCCCTGGTCATATTCTGTAGACAGAAAATGGTGCGCTTAGAAACATCTGCATTAAGTGCCTAATAAATGTTATAGTAAAAGAAACTGTAGAAGGATAAAAGGATGTCTCACACGAGCTGAAAACATAATGGGTCAGGTAGTAGATGACAGAGCGAAAAAGGGAAGTGGGTCAAAATAAAATGAGAAAGAGAGAAGTAGCGAAAGAGTATTATTTAAATGGATGAGGAAAAGTTATTTGGTCATTTTGATGTCCCATACATCTCCAAGCATTAAGGGGTTATGAACCTATACTGACATAAAGTGTACTGTATTACTTCATATTTCAAAGAGATACCAGCTGTAGTAGAGCTGTTTTCTTAATACAATCATCAGAAATGCTAATTATCTTAGATTTGGTTGGTAACATATGGCACAAAATAGCTGGGACTTGCCCTAATACTTTTTTGCACCACTCACCATATTAGAGTTGCCTGGATCGTCCGTGCAGAGACTGCAGCAACGCCGGCAGCACTGACACACCTTGTAGCAAGCCATAGAGGCCGCTATCACCCCGCAAATGAACTCAAGAAAGCAGATCAAGACCAAGATGGCGTCGACCAGAGTTCGTGACCACTGGATAGAATTTAGTACATGAATAATAATATTATTTCATTGTTGTATGACTATCACATAAACATTACAACATAACATCCCTATGCACTTTCGAAGAGCTATGAAAATCATTAACCTGCTTCAGCTCTTGCAATCGTTATCAGCACACGGTGCATTCCAAGGAAAAGTAGTACTCTGTACCAATTTATCTCACTTAAGTTTTGATTAATGCCTTGCCAAAGGATGCTAGTGCTGTGGCAGGAATTCAAACCCCATACCTTGTGATTCACACAGTTTGGTTACTTAGCAACTAGACCACACAACCGCTACATACTACACATGGTTTAAAAGGATCCAGTAACACTCTTTGTGAACAAATTTTTCATAGATACTGAACCCATGACTTTCATACATGTAATTACAAATATTGAAGAAAGGTTATGACTATTACAAAGCTAACAGACCATCATGGAGTTTAATAGCACATGCCAAATATGACCCTAAATGAATCCACACACCTTCTAAGGCCAATTTTGAGTGCTTGAGCTGAAGCTTTATTTCGATAATGTAAGAGGCGTTTTAGTCGAGGGGTTTGAACACTTGACTGGAATTGGGAAGGTTGTAGGTTCAAACCCTGGTGCGGCACTACTGTCCTTTGGCAAGACATTAATCTACATTTGCCACTCTCCACCAAGGTGTTAAATGGGTACCAGTAGGAAGGAAATGCTGTGAGCACGGAAATCGGTAGTTTGGTCCAAGAACTCTGGCGCCTTGGAACCCTTTGAAGAACCACATTTCTAGTAACTTTCAATGTATGTCATGGCAGTGATAGTCTTTCATTTAATTTTATGATAAAATATAGTTTGTGTCACAGACGGACAAAATGCTCACTCTTAACCTTTCCAGACAATTTACCACATTTTGTGGTTTGGCTGAATAACTTTTGATTCAGAGCTCTAAAAAATATACCAGATGCCGGAGAAGAAAGAGCAAAAATTTCTGTACACACTACATGTATGTCCATTTCTGTTGCATGACCATATTGCGTTTGATGCCAGGAAGTTTAAAAACGAGAATAAGCTTTAAAATCCTTAAATTGGCAATGCATTAAAAATCATTGTTTATCAAAATTCGTGATTTTTTTCTAAAATTTCAAAATTTCTAACCATATATATTGTTTTCAAAGACATTACACCTTATAACCATGTAGCACTCAAGGAAAAATATTATTGTTGCCAATTTGAGGAACAAACTGCTCAATTAAGCCCTTAAATAATTCCAGTCTTGAAAGAGTTAACCGATCATGCCCAAAACAGCATCTCGCACAGTTATATTTCCTAAATGAAATTAATTCCATGCTTACAGTTCTCCTCTACTACATTCAAGATTCAGAAATGTTAAAGGGATAGTCCACCCTGATTACAAGTTGGTTTTAAAAGAAGCAGGAAAGTTAGAGAAACAGGTCAGTGAAGGTTTGAGCAAAATCCGGTAAGAAAAATAGTTATGATTTTTTTAAGTTGTAATCAATCAAACACTAATTAGCAACTCTGTGGTATAATTTGCAAAATCCCCTCCCATTTGCCATTTAGCCAAGAAATCATTAATTTCCATTTTCTCTAAAGAAAATACTGTATGATCATACATGCATCTTAGATATAATTATTGATCATATGTTTTTACACAAAACCTGTATGAAACAAATCAAACACTAAGGAAATCAAAATGAATATTTATGAAATTTTCTGTATGGAGTAAATGGGTGATTTTGCTCAAACTTTAACTAATCTGTTGCTCTCATTTTTCTGCTTTTATTCAAATAATCGAATATTAGGGTGTACTTTCTCTTAAAATTTGAATGTAAATGTCTTTTCTCCAATAACACCAGGGGCCGTATTCTGAAAACGGTGTTATCTTTAGTGTTAAGGAAAACTGTGTTAATTGCCATAACAAATTGAAATTGCGCGCAATAAACACTAATCATTGGTGCTTGCGCAGATGTCTCTGTTAACTTTACGCGGGCACAGAAATCTTTGCGCAATCATTAACCAATGACTTGGTTTTGATTTGTTATGACAATTAACATCGTTTTACTAACATAAAAGATTCAGAATACGGCCCCAGGCTGTAACTTGCTACCAACATTTGTACAGATAGACTACATAATTTACCGCAGGGCTGTTGCAGTAGGACCTGCCTAGGGGATGACAAACATATGTTTGCCAATAGTCCTCCTCACTGGTAATAAAAATCCCAAATGTTACAATCATGCAGAAGGCAAAAACTGCAGAAATGGTGGACATCACAAGATAGGCTGTAACCTTAATAAAATCAACAGAAAAAAGAAACGTAATACGCAACTTTTATATACGAGAAGTGATACATACCATCATAATGCACATGTTCTAAGGTAAATGAGTTTTAGCTACACAATGCACACATATTAGAGTACCTAAATACAGTATCAAAACTTCAGAAAAAGAAACAAACCCTCTGCCAACCCTGCAAATGTTTGGTTACTCATGTTTCATTTTAAAAAAGAAAAAAATGTAACGTGATTAACTGTAGAATTGCACTTTAGTGGTTTAGTAGTGTGACTGAGGTATGAAGTACAGGTGTATGATGCAGATGTTGATACTTAGAACCGGTCCAGGAGCGCCCAAACTCCGAGTATAAATAGGGAAGCCGAATTTAGGGTGCCCCAAGTTAGGGCAGTCCACCCCAAGTTAGGGCAGTCCAAGGTGTGCCCTAGGACGGGTCCAGGGGCGCCCCATTTCAAGTATAACGCAGTGATTTAGGCCAGTCTAGCTTCAGAGACAACATGGAAACCGTATACCGTTTCTGGGATACAAGTATTTACTAATAGCGCGCAAGTGGCGCAAGTGCCCTAAATTTAGGCTGCAGTATAAATGGGGTATTAGTTTACAGCACAGTCAACACATCATGTGTAAATTAAAGTCAAGCATTAAACTCCAAAAAAATGGCCCTACACAGGGATAAATAAAGCTACCATACACCTCCTCTGGAATCACATAAATATAAACACAATTGGGGGATTAAACCATTTTATTTTCAACCTTCCTGTATTGTATTATTTGTTCTTCTTTGTAATTCTACATGTATGATTTTGATTTGCCAAATAAAATAATAATATTAAAAGATGATACAAACTGGTGAGGAAAATGGAGTAATACTGATTTCTTATTGTGTACAAAGTATTTTACTTTATAAAAGAAGGCAAAGGTAGAGAAAATAAATACTTACAATGTTCTTGCTCTTAGGTTTACAGTAATTAGAAAGACCAATTGTGCCAGTTGTCATGAAGATCTGGAAAAATCAAATCAATGTAGGCATGAACATTTTATTTCACTCCAAGAATTTAAATACTAGTATAATGAAATATGTGTAATTTTAAACAGACTTTAAAAAATAGTATGGACTAGAAAGGCCTCACTGCATAAAATGTATTAAAGTAGACAGCATATTTTCTCTTTGAAAGTTATTGAATATTGCACACAGTATTGAAAGAGATTCTTGCGTTTTCTCTTTTTCTCCTATTTTCTATTCATTTTTGCAAATATATTAACTGTTCATTTTTCTTTTTGCATGTTTTGTATAACAAAGGCCTATGGATAAAGGTTGTTTTCTAATTGTGTCTTTCACAAAAGTCTGAAGGAAATATGTAAATCCTAAATCATTCACTGTAAAACAAGGAACTGTAGTAAATCATTAACAAGGACCATTTTAACACCAGGAAACTTTCACTGCTGCATAAATCCATGGTTGCAGTTCAAAAATTTCACCGCATGAAACTTTCCTATATCTGGATAACTCACAAATTTGTGACAGTTTCATCAATGCAAATTTTTCTGGTTTTATGGTACTGTCAAATTGTTAATTTTCACACAATTACTTTTTTGCGCTCGGCCAGGTATGGTGAATTACACATGTTTTACTCATGGGCAAAAGAATACATGAACAAAAATATTCACATTTTTATTTTTGCAGAAATTTCATGTCACGCGAAATGTGCGAAAATTTCAACACCACAAAATATTCCACATTTACAGTAATCTTTCCAGCTTACTGGTATCCAAGGTACTGTAAACGTGGAATATTTCGCGGTGTGGAAATTTTCGCGCATTTCGCGCAGCATGAAATGTGCGCCAAAATAAAAACACACGAATAATGTTGTTTATGTATTCTTTTGCCCATCGAGCCTAGCGCGTGGGTGAAATTAAAAACACGTGAAATTCACTTTACTCAGCTGAGCACGAAAAATGAATCGCGCAAAAATTTCCACTTTTACAGCATTAAACTTACCAGTAAACCTCCCCAGATAGGGATTGAGACGTAAGAGGCGAAAGCTTTAAGGACTATGGCTGCAATTCCAAGTATCACGCAAAGAGCTCCAGCAACAATGTGCAATATGCCTGTCACCTGGGGTTAACAAGGAAAAAAAAAAGATGAATAGCGGTACTAGTCAAAAATGGAATAAACAGAACTATAAAAGCCGACAAGAGAGAAAGAAAAAAAGGGGGGATGGAAGGCTTGTGTTTGAGGCACTATAAGTACATGTATTTCTCCCTATGCGACACACCCATTAACAATCTGATTCAAGTTTGGCTCAAAATGCTATTATCAAACTGAGCAGAACTGAATAAAAGTGGACTGAACTGAATTTGTTATAATGGGGGGGGGGGGGGGGGGAGTTAACTCACCACTTCAACCTCTCCTGTACAAATCCTCTGTCACTAAACATGTATGTCACCTGTCTTGGATATTATCACAAAAACAAAACAAAAGAAAATCCTATCTCCCCCCAAAAAAATAAGGAAATTAAATTAGCACTGATAATATTGTTATTGTCTAGACGAAGTCCATGATTATCATGCATATTACCTGGAAGCTCTTCGAAACGCAACCACGATATGCAGCGTTGTTGCCATTGTTGGTATTTTCTTGCCGAGTAGTAGGGTTGTAACTGCGACTCGCCATCTTTCAAACAGCAAAATCTACCAACAATGGAATACAGAAGGAAGGTAAAAGTGATATTCCTGCTACATAGTCTTCCACAAAAATAGACATCTCTTAAAGATCTTACTAACATATTGCTCAGTTTAAACGACTATATGTTAGAAACTTATTGTTACCAAAAATTCTAAGACCACTAGCAGTAAACGTAACTTTTATTGTCTACACGGAATTAATCTTCTTCAGTACTTGAAAAGGAATTTCAAGTACCGGTAATAATGACTGACAAACTTTAACTCAATATTAATCTATGCAGAGTGCTTTTGTAGCATCAAAGAATGGTGCATTAAAGGGATACGCCACCAGGCGGCCATGGGGAAAGTCAGGATTGCGTAAGCCCCCTTCACTCGTACACACAGTTTGTGCGTCAAACACGTCCGTCCGACTACTGGGAATTTATTTCGGACTGCACGAAGCCAACCGAATCTCGCACATGAGCTCGAGCTCAGGCGGAGCATGCATGTTGCGCGGCCACCAGTCTGTCAGAAGTTTGCGCCCTGCGGGGCAACAGCATGATCAGGTAACGATCACGGTGCCCTCTCGAGGCATAAAAACGTCCACGATGTGCGGTTGAGAATCCCTTTAAGGAAAATCCAACTTTAATGGCAAGTTGCTCTGAAAGAAAGAGGAAAAATCAGAGAAGCAGATTGGTGAAAGTTTGAACAAAATTGGACAAGCAATAAGAAAGTGCATTTTTGAAAGTTGTAATTTCAAATTGGCCAAATAGGTATGTTACTGTGATGTAGTTGCGGACAACTCCTCTATTTGCTCCACCACACAAATTGACTAAAATATCATTTTTTTCTAAATTTGTTCCTCAACAGGATCTTTTCTGTCAGGACAACCTATAAAAATATCTCCAATATACTCTGAGTAGTGCCCCGAGGGTAAGGGCATTTGGGAGAAAACCGCAAATTAATGAATTTTTCTGTCCAACAAACGGGAGGGTTGTCCGCAAGTATGTCACAATCGACTCACCAAATTGAAAATTTGAGATTCGCATAAATGTGATTTCATTTTGCAAACATCCATAACATTTTATCCCTTGTTCGATTTCTTTCAAACTTTCACCATCCTGTTTTTCTTATTCCAGGGCCTCCTGGATTGTTACAGTAATTCTCTTGAAATGTAAGTACAAATTTTTATCTTATTTGCCGAAATTAAGCAATGCGACTTACCAAACTAATGGGCCTAATGGGTGAGGATGACTTTGGGCAGCATTGAAGCTCCCTAGCCCTGGAGTTAGAATAGTGTAAAGTGTAGTCAATAAATGCCGACTGGTACTGTATACACATGATACACAGCCCTGTCGCGAAGCGGCATGGCGACGGACAGGTTTTGGCAGTCAAAACTTGAAATTTTAGACCCTGTGGACATTGCCTAGGAGGAAACGCTGTGGGGAAGGGCCTGTCGGTCACGGGAGTTATCAGAAAAGTGTTATTTCAGGGCATTTTCATGTCCTGCTAACCTGTGCGCAATTACCGGTAGACAGAAATAACCGTCTGTTATGCCTGGGGAAATCTTTAATATTTCTGACATTTCTCAACGTTCCCCATACTAGACATGATAGACATACGGTACACCTAGCCAGGATTAGCTTCATAAGTGTAAAAAAAAAAAAAAAATTGGCTATAGACTCTACGCCTTTTACATCACGAAGCCAGGCGTTTTTCCCCAGCAATCTAAAGGCCCTTAAGTTAAGTATTGTCAATATTTCATGCTATATTAATTTTGACATACAATTACGAGCCTGGATTTAAAGGTTGACTAATAATATTAGAGGGAAAATGGGTGCTGTTTCCATGTATTTTTGCCTTCTAATCACGAATCTGGCAATCGATTGTCCAAATTAATTATGTCCCGTTTGGGCGAAAAAGCAGAGGTTTTGGGACGGTTCCTTAAAACTCGTGAGCTGATTGGCTAATTGACGTCACACCCCCAAGTGACGTATGAAGAGTAAGAGGCACAAGCTCTGGAGGCTGCAGCATATAACACTGTATACACAATGCGGTATTTGACCCCTCTGTTCAACGGAAACGGACAATTTATGAAAAAAGGAAATTAATCAATATAATCTTAGGAGTGAATAATCATTAGGCCAAGTAAAAAAATATACATGTTTAGCGTCCCCGCCCGCTTCCTTTTTGGAGGCCGCCTATTTTTTTTTTTTTTTTTTTTTAAACCCCAAAAAAGTGTAAATTTCATGAATTTTTTCCTGGAAAATGATTTTCTCACTGTATTTATAAGGCGGTGGAATTGTGATTTTAAAAAAAATGGCGGCCATTTTGGAAAAATAGCCCGGCTGGTTGTTAAATGGGTCGGTCGGCCATTTAAAAAAAAAAAAAAAAAAAAAAGGGCCGCCTCCTTCCTTTTTTCCAAAAAGGCAGGACGCTAATAAAACATGTATATTTTTTTACTTGGCCTTATCAATATATTTTCTACAAGATCAGCAAACACTTTTGCCCAAATATACAGCTCTTGTTTTGTTTTTTAACTTTTTTTTTGAACAATGTTCTCATCCATCTGAGTTTGCCGAACGAAAGTTTTGCATTGGTCTTAAACGCGTGCACAGCCGTTTTACGCGTCTGTACAATGTACTACATGTTACACAATGTTCCCCTCGTACATAGCGACTGGTGAACGCTTTTGTTTGTTTATTTCACTTACGGCTTTTTTTTCGCTTTACATAGTACGGTAGTAGGCTACTGACTTAGATTTTGGCTGAATTTGAGTAACTTATATAGAGAGATGAAAAGTGACCGCGATTCCGAGTTGGAGGACTTTTTTGAGCCATGCAGATACGAACTCTGATTTATCAGATGATTTATCAGATCCCGAAGGCAAAGAAGCTCGAGTGGCAAGGGGAATTCGACCATATTATATGTTTGAACCCCTCGCCGGGGCCTGGTGAAGGGGCCGTGGGTAAAGTAACTCCAGGGAGCTCCAACGCGTTGGAGCTCCCTGGAGTTACGGGTGAAGTAGACCGAATATTCTGTCTCTCGTTCGTTAGCTCTTCACTTAGCTAACGAACAAGAGACAGAATTTTCGGTCTACGGGTGAAGCTGCTGCAGCTGCTGGAGATGTCGTCGTTGAAAAACAGATTGGAAGACTTGACTCCAAGTCTGATCGTTGGAATAGCTGAATCTTTTATCTAGCTTATCCTTTTCTTCATGCCAAATTCGGAATACAGGCCAGGATCCTCAAAATCATCTTCGGCAAATTGATCACTGCAGATTGTACTCCACTCACTTGGCCGGCCCTTGCCATTCTGCCCGCATGAGCTTTACCTTTGCGACCCCCAATTTCCGTAGATTTTCATCTTTAGGAAAAAGATGTAGGCTTACATCATCTTTAAGGGTCTTGCGACAGCCCGCAACACCGATTCGGCATTAATGATGAAACTGTGTCCCCAAATCAACGTTATTGTGGGGAATTAAACACGAAAATATGCAATGCAAAATGGTCGATGCAGTGAATGCGGCGCTCGGCACCGTACTGGGCTGGGCCTGCCAGGCCTGCGGGCATGCACGGTATACAGGTGGGTGGAATATTTTCCTTAGGCTTTACTTTTCGTACGTCACACTCACAGATCACGTGATCACGATGTCGCTTCCATGGTTTTTTTTAGGGGGCAGGGCTTATGACTGTAAATCAGCAAAAATGTACTTTTCAAATGATTATGAAATACGACTGAATGCATAAAAAATTGTGTGATAGATATTTTTTGGCTCCTGATGACTCATTCCTACGAAAAATGGGCAATTAATTTTCTATTTTAGTAACCCTTTAGAGGCACCCAACCTTTCAAAGGACTGCTGATCGCGTTCGGGCTTCCGCAGTAAGACTAAGAGCTATATAAAATTATTTCAAGTGGGGCTGAGTGGTTCAGACAGACGGCATTACGACTACGAGTATAGTAGGTCCACTACATAATATATCGACCACCCTTTTTTAAACCGACCACCTTCTTACCATAGACTCATCGCGTATATATAAGAAATATGCATGGGACTAAGCGCAATGCGCAACCCAATCGAACCAGACTCACTTGCTCAAGAAAAATGAGGAAGAAACAGGTAAGAAATTGATAAAATTCATAAAATATACGGTTATAATGTTATTATATTCAATTACCTTATAAAAAAAATCCTTGTTCGTGGTTTTTAGAACACATTTCCATCAATTTTCGGACGATAAATGTTCCGTAGCCGACAGTATCTACTAATATAATGATGACGTCATACGGCTTTCTGTATGTCACCAGCTACGCTCATATGTCATACTAGACCAAAAATTCTGTCTCTCGTTCGTTAGCCTCTTATTTGGATAGGGTCGGCTCTTCACTTAGAGACAGAAACGCTCCATACACTCGCCTGTGCAAACTCACTGTCCGCCGAGGGACAGTAGGCATGTCGTTGTTAAAATGTGGATATTACGAGTTTTAAAAATATTTGTGTAAATTAAATAGATTAGGCCTAGGCTCTATACTAAAACTTGAACATGTTCAACTTACCAATTTGATTGTTTTATTCCTTTTAATGCTCCTTTTTCAGGTAATTCAGGGTCCAAGTTGTTCTCGGTTTGAAAATCTTACGCTGCATTCAAACTGTTTCCACTGCGCAGGAATTAAGATGACGTCATCGGAATCGCATCCGTTCTAGTCTACGATCAAGGGAAAAGGACTATGAAGGGGAAAATGGATTAAATTTATTACGAACACGTAGCTCGTGCACATTGATTTCCATGCATTTCCTTTTTAATACATTGAATATTTTTATTTTACTGCTAAAAATGAATACTTAATCTATCGTTCTATCTTGGTTCTCGAAATGTATTCCTTTTTGTTGTCGTGTAATTATGCCAGAGTTTCTCCTTTTTAGGGTGAGGGGGGAGGGGTTATGTTATATCATTTATTGTAATTGCTTTTTGTGTTGTGAGGTTCTAAGGGATGTGGACAAAACGATATGTTATTAATCCCCTCCCCCCTTATTTCCAAAAGAGGAGAGATGACTCAGGCCTCTGTACCTCATTATGGATAGAGAAGGTATAATCTCACATTTTTAAAATTCTCCGACACCAAAATCAAGCGCTCGTGAATTGAAGGTTCATTAACGTAATAGCGTGTCATTGACAAATAATTCTTATTGTTACGTAATACACAGTATACTATGTATTACTGTGTATTAAAGTGATGAGAAAAAAACGCTGTTTAAAGGTTGTTTAAAACCTGTTTAGTATCTAAACAAATTGTTTACGATATAAACTGTACAACAGTTTGTTCAGTACATATTAAACAACTGTTTGCATTTTTAAACAGCGTTTTCTCTGTGTATGAAATCAATGTTATAAAACAGAGTGTTCGACGTGCAAAGAAGATTAAATCTTAACAATATTATAATTATTGCAATGCTATGATGTTCTAATCATGAACATGTTAAGATTGTGACCTGTGCTATTCTTGTTGAATTAATTTATCATGAAAATTAGATAAAGATACTTAACTTGAATTTAAAAGCTCTGGCGTCTTGACTAATTTTCGCCATAAATTTAATTTGATTGGGCAAGAACTTTGGACTCCCCATCATTTTGTGGGGGCACGTGACCTTCTCACTACGAGCCTGTTGTCATTTTACCTCTCTAGGCGTTTGATTAATTATTCATCTCACCCCCCCCCCCCCCGTATTTAAAAAAAACAAAAAATATGAAAAGAACCGGGGCGGTGAAACAGGGGCATGAACTTGCTCTTTTCTCATTTTCTTCAAAACAATTTTGAAGGAAAAGAGATGATTTGGGCGGTAATTTCAACCCCTCCCCTACCCAATGTAGCGCCGCCTCTGTGCCTCATTTTTTTTTTTTTTGCTTGTCAGAGAATTATTGAGGGGAACTGGACCCCATAACCCCCCCCCCCCCCCCCACTGAGCGACTTTTCGAGGGCTGGCGAGACCAAAAAAATATGGGTCTCCCTCCAAGCAGTTTCCCAAAGTTGACAATACTGCATTTGTGTGGCCCCCCCCCCCCTTATACGAAATCCTGGATCCGCCCCTGACTCACTGCCTAAGAATAATTTGTATACAGTACTGTATTCTTTTGGAATTAATAGGAAAAATAATAAATAAGAAATTTATGTGTCCGTATGTATGTGGTGTCAAGGAAAAATATAAGAGCGAGAGCAGAGAGGACACAAATTTCTAAATGCAAAATAGAGTTGTCGTGTTCCCGCCTTGACCGTCATTCTGGTAAGCAGTGGCGTAGATTACGGGGGGGCAGAGGGGACACGTGCCCGAGGCGGCACTTGCAGGGGGGGGGAACAACAAGACACAAAAGAGAGAAAGAAAAGGGGGAGAAAAATTATGGTCTTTAAGGTTATTTGTGCCCCAATCAAGGACAAATGGGACAAATGGGACAAATGGGGGGGGGGGGGGGGGGGTTGCGGCGACAATTTTTTTTTTGCCCAGCCCTCAAAATAATTCTCTGACAACCAAATAACAAAACAAAAAAATTTAAAAAAAAAAGAGTCTGCCCCTTACCCCCCCCCCCCCCCCTTCAGCTAGTTATTGTATTAGCGAGGGAGCGACGCGGCCTTTTTGTAAGGATATGATTTCTATCGAATGTTCTCTACTTTGAAAGTGCTTTCTATGCACTTATATATATCTGGGGTCGCAAAATTTAACAAGTTTCTGCTTATGCAGGTAGGGGGGGAGGGGGGGGAGGCAAAGCAACTAGATGGTTAATTAATGGTTAACACTTTAAAAATGCCACTGGGGGTGCGAAACAGCTAGATCTTGAACATCATTAAACGAAGGAGCAAAGTGAGCGAGCTTTAAAAAATCTTAACGTTTCAAACCCTATAAAACATAATTTCTTATGCATTTTGCCCTTGACTGGGGTGCAAATAACCCTCAAAGACCATAAAACTTCTTGTATTTCTCCCCTTTTCTTTCTCTGTTTTGCGTTTTTCGCGCCCCCTTCAAGTGCCGCCCGGGGCACGTGCCCCCTCTGTCCCCCCCCTTAGATACGCCACTGCAGGGGAAACACCAGGGATATTCAATAGGAGGGGCAAGATGACACATAGGTTAGTTGTTTTTTGACATTTTTAATGAACAAATAGGGCTAGCATGCATGTAAATGCAAGATCACATGAAAATCATGGAGAGGACCCCCCCCCCCCCCCCAAACGTACCACCGCCCCTGGTTGTAAAGTTTAATCTTAAAAGATTAAGACTCTCTGTTATTAACGGTACACTGGTCTACATGTATAATATTACATGTTTATGTCAGTGAACTTCACATTGATTAGCATCTGATTAGGGAGTCGGAGAATTCGTTGAAACACATACATGTATTACTTCTCTATTCCTAATTTCATGAAATACAGAGACCATAGTCGTCTCAATAAAAATATGGGGGCATAAATTATCGTTTTGCTTTTGCCCTCTCTTCACTTCACAACAATAGCAACAGAAATAAGAGAGGATGTAACATAAGCCCCCCAAAAAAAAAAACCACCAAAAAACACAACAAACTCCCTAAGTTTACAGCAGCAACAAAAAGGAACCAAGGCATTAAAACGATAGATTAAGTATTCATTTTTAGCAGTAAAATAAAAATATTCAATGTATTAAAAAGGAAATGCATGGAAATCAATGTGCACGAGCTACGAGTTCGTAATGAATTTAATCCATTTCCCCCTTCATAGTCCTTTTCCCTTGATCGTAGACTAGAACGGATGCGATTCCGATGACGTCATCTTAATTCCTGCGCAGTGGAAACAGTTTGAATGCAGCGTAAGATTTTCAAACCGAGAACAACTTGGACCCTGAATTACCTGAAAAAGGAGCATTAAAAGGAATAAAACAATCAAATTGGTAAGTTGAACATGTTCAAGTTTTAGTATAGAGCCTAGGCCTAATCTATTTAATTTACACAAATATTTTTAAAACTCGTAATATCCACATTTTAACAACGACATGCCTACTGTCCCTCGGCGGACAGTGAGTTTGCACAGGCGAGTGTATGGAGCGTTTCTGTCTCTAAGTGAAGAGCCGACCCTATCCAAATAAGAGGCTAACGAACGAGAGACAGAATTTTCGGTGTAACGACGTCATACATAATCTGTATGTATATAAGCGGCAGATTTCGGGAAAAATATGATGATGATGAAGTAAACGAATCCCATTATTGGTGCATCCAGTGGATTCACTTTGCGTGCATAATCAGTAGAGGGCGGGTGGTCGGTTCATAAAAAGGGCTTATTTAGCGCACAGAAAAAAACATGCGTTTGTTTAGTTTACGTCGCGCGCACCGCACTGGTACTGTGGTAGGACCCAATCCGTCATCATTGTGGAATGACATGAATCTGCAGGATTTTTCGTCCAAGATAGATCAATTGTAGGTAAATTTGACAAATAGCTTTGTAGATATCGTGATTTTAACATTAGGTGGTCGATAAGGGGTAGGTCCAATCCACTCCCGGGTACATTTCTGTAAAATAGTTGGTATTTTCTGTCGCATGTACTAAAGGTATGGGGGAAAAAATAAGATAAATATTTTAAATACTTGCTTTCAAATTCAGCCCTTAAAAATCTCACTCCTACCTCAAATGGCCGTTAGGAAGAACTTTTGATATTTTCAGCAAAATCCAAAGTCAAAATCTTGTCCAAAACCGGAGAAATCCCCGCCGATTTGTTTCGCGATCGCGTGTTGTTTACAAACTGCCGATGTCTTAGACTAAAATCGGCCAATACAATTTTTGTCCACGAAGAAACTCGGGATCGCAAGCGCACATCGATCTTTACGATCGCGCACACAGAAAATCGGAACTTTTCCGTGTACGCCATAGGGACCGAATTTTTGAGGACAAAACTCTTTTGGGGAGATGTCAGCGCCCGCGGCGACCACTCCCGGGTACATTTCTGTAAAATAGTTGGTATTTTCTGTCGCATGTACTAAAGGTATGGGGGAAAAAATAAGATAAATATTTTAAATACTTGCTTTCAAATTCAGCCCTTAAAAATCTCACTCCTACCTCAAATGGCCGTTAGGAAGAACTTTTTATATTTTCAGCAAAATCCAAAGTCAAAATCTTGTCCAAAACCGGAGAAATCCCCGCCGATTTGTTTCGCGATCGCGTGTTGTTTACAAACTGCCGATGTCTTAGACTAAAATCGGCCAATACAATTTTTGTCCACAAAGAAACTCGGGATCGCAAGCGCACATCGATCTTTACGATCGCGCACACAGAAAATCGGAACTTTTCCGTGTACGCCATAGGGACCGAATTTTTGAGGACAAAACTCTTTTGGGGAGATGTCGGCGCCCGCGGCGACCAGGAAATGTACACAATGACTCCGATAGCTCGTTTCGCGAGAATCAACAGTAAATTACGGATTTGATTTTTGAAAATATCTTTTCCAACATTGGTGAGTTGAATTTATTGTATTTCTTGGATATTTTGGGGTCGGTTTTTGAAAATTAAATGCCGATTTTGAGTGAATATTGGTGACTTTTGTGCAGTGGTGTTTTAAAAAGATGAGGTGTATGACTGCCTACATTATACACACGAAGTATAGGAATGTAACTATGAGTGGCGGGGACCACTCCCGGGTACATTTCTGTAAAATAGTTGGTATTTTCTGTCGCATGTACTAAAGGTATGGGGGGGAAAATAAGATAAATATTTTAAATACTTGCTTTCAAATTCAGCCCTTAAAAATCTCACTCCTACCTCAAATGGCCGTTAGGAAGAACTTTTGATATTTACAGCAAAATCCAAAGTCAAAATCTTGTCCAAAACCGGAGAAATCCCCGCCGATTTGTTTCGCGATCGCGTGTTGTTTACAAACTGCCGATGTCTTAGACTAAAATCGGCCAATATAATTTTTGTCCACGAAGAAACTCGGGATCGCAAGGGCACATCGATCTTTACGATCGCGCACACAGAAAATCGGAACTTTTCCGTGTACGCCATAGGGACCGAATTTTTGAGGACAAAACTCTTTTGGGGAGATGTCAGCGCCCGCGGCGACCAGGAAATGTACACAATGACTCCGATAGCTCGTTTCGCGAGAATCAACAGTAAATTGCGGATTTCATTTTTGTAAATATCTTTTCCAACATTGGTGAGTTGAATTTATTGTATTTCTTGGATATTTTGGGGTCGGTTTTTGAAAATTAAATGCCGATTTTGAGTGAATATTGGTGACTTTTGTGCAGTGGTGTTTTAAAAAGATGAGGTGTATGACTGCCTACATTATACACACGAAGTATAGGAATGTACCTATGAGTGGCGGCGACCAGGAAATGTACACAATGACTCCGATAGCTCGTTTCGCGAGAATCAACAGTAAATTACGGATTTGATTTTTGAAAATAACTTTTCCAACATTGGTGAGTTGAATTTATTGTATTTCTTGGATATTTTGGGGTCGGTTTTTGAAAATTAAATGCCGATTTTGAGTGAATATTGGTGACTTTTGTGCAGTGGTGTTTTAAAAAGATGAGGTGTATGACTGCCTACATTATACACACGAAGTATAGGAATGTAGCTATGAGTGGTCCAATCATACTTTTAGTTACGAGTTCCCATTCTTGCTCTCACTCAGTCTCACTCAGTGTCACTCAGTGTCACTCCGTCTGACATCTCATTCTCAGGCTCAGCCAAGACGGTCATGAGGAACAAACTTTTCAACTTTCTACTCACGATAATACGTGTAACAGAATCTGTCTTAGGCTTCCAAATTAGCTGATGGTAGAGAATTATGAACCAAACTGTTAAGATTTATGCTTTACACGTAGATTTACGTCATCATATCTGCTTCCAACAACCAGAACACTCCCGATATTAATATACGATATACGATATGGTACTTTTTCTTCTAGTTCTAGCTTCTTCTTCTTTTTTCGTTGTATGGTATCGGCAATCAGTCAAATTTGACTATTGTTGCCAATGACGTTATACATGTAATTCAAATTCAGTATTTCTGACTCCTTCTCTCTTTTAAATTTAATTTACATTTAGAATCAAGTAAACATGTAATACTGTATATGCATCTGTATTTAAAGCTTAATAAGAAAATAACAAAACACCACATGCTTCAGCTCAGTTCCAACTAGCGCTTGCCCAGCCCTTTCATAGATGCAATCTTACCGATACGGAGCGGTACTTTGCGCCGTTTTTTCGGACATGCCTAGGTAACTCATGCATAGACATAGGGGCGGTGTTGTATCTGTGCTTACTGATGGGTTGAACATGTATTTTGGATAATTATCAATTAATGAGATGAAAACACTTGTGGGCTAAGTTAGTATAAAATGGAGCTTCTAAATGCACATAATTGTGTGCGTGCATCATTTATACATTAAGACATAACTTTTATAATATACACAAAGGAAGAAAATACATTCAGCATTGAAACTCAGACCTACATAAAATACAAAATACTAGTATCCCTCACTACGAACACGATAACAAAAGAGAGCGGACAAAATACACAGCCCCCCCCCCCCCCACCGCACCCCACAACCGCTCCGGCAGACAAACACCCCTCACCGCCATTATGCAAATTAAGCAGAACAGGTGAAAATGCATGTGGCTCCTGTTCCACCTAAAAAATTATATTCACATTACAGCAACGAAGGGACGCTCCCCCGTCCACCAGAGGAAATGCAGGAAGCACAGTGAGGAGCCGTATACCCCCGTCCGCTTCTTTGCTAGCCTCTTGTCGAGGCCCTGGCGCTGTTGAAATGGGAAATCCTTGGCGATATGGAGAAAAACCGAGGCGCTTGCGCCGAGGGCCTCTTGACACCCGACCTGAATTATATATTCATGAGGCAGGATTTCCTACTGAATTATGCATGAGACGTGAATAGTTAGATAACCGCGGCGATCGCCCAGCAAATTGGCCAATGAAATCTCAAGGATTTCTTACTTCAGTTCTGGACTAGTCTATTATTTTTTTGGGGGGATTACGTAAATCTCTTGCTCAAAATACATTCACAGACAAGCACATTATGAAGAATTCGATCTCTAGCTTACAAACCATGGTAATTTGAAATAAGACAAATGTACATATTTCTCAAGAGATCATCATATATTTACAAATAATGAAGAATGGGTAATAAGAGTCACCGTTCAACAATAGATGCATCTCCATCAATTCTGAAGTAACCAAGGAGTTACCAGCAATTCACTGCCCGGCAAGGCCCCGGGGATCCGCCTGGCCGGCCCAGCTCGCGAAGCTAAGCAGCGCAGCATGCAGTCTCACTCTCCATATCCCTGGCCCACGGAGGTAATCAGCACAGAGCGATAGCGTGTGAAAAATAACACTTTTTCCATAGCCAGTAGGCAGATTCACAAAAACATCTTGTTCTTTAAGTGCAGATTTGATTGCATCAACTTGCAAATCTTTGAATCTGTCAATCTTCAACATTCTAGCGGCATATTATAAGCTCTTACAAATATCGTCATCACTCGTCGTGGAAGAAACGTTGAACGCCATTTTAAGAAATAGCTTGCAGTCGAGTCATGAATATTTAACATTACGTCATGGTAGCTCGCGCTTATTGGATGATTTTCACCGACCAAAATTTGGTCGGAATATTCGTCAAAACAATGAAATACAAAAGAAATTCAGATCAGGTGTCAAGAGGCCCCTCGGCGCAAGCGCCTCGGTGTTTCTGGCGAGCGAAGCGAGCCAGAAATTTTGCCTCCATATCGCCAAGGATTTCAACAGCGCCAGGGCATCGACAAGAGGCTACTTCTTTGCCTGCCATGTTCATGTAGTGCCTAGTTCTTCTTTACTGAGAAAGGAGGGTTAAAGCCTACCTTCCCCGAAAATAATAGCCATTTGTAATAGCCCTTTGTATTTGGGGATCACTACTTTTCAAATACTCAATTATTTTTCTTTCATTGGTTTCATTCAGTTCAGCCAGGAGCATCGCTCTCTCGATAATATATTTTGGGCAATCTATAAGGTAATGGCCGACAGTTTCAACCTGTTGACATCTGTCACAGAAACCAGTTGGATGAATACCTAGTCTTAATAGATCATGGTTGAGACCTATCACTCCAACTCGAAGACGATGGAGTATAATTTCTTGTTGTCTACCTAGGTTACAAGTGTAAGTGGATGTAATTGATGACTGCAGCTCTTTTAAACTGGAATTTGATTGATTCCATCTTTCTTGCCAGAGTACTTTGGAACTCTGAACTATAAGTTGTTTTATTTCTGAAAGTGTTATTTTGTTATATATTTCAATATTTTTGGATAGAGCAGCTTTTGCGCACGAGTCTACTATTTCATTGCCCGTGATTCCGCAGTGTCCTGGGATCCATTCCAAATATATATCTATTCCTTTGTATTTAAGCCTCGTACTAATCGTTAGAATTTCATTAATAGTTGGTTCATTATTTTGGTTTTGTATGGATAAAAGAGCACTAAGTGAATCACTAAATATAACAACACCCGTGTAAATGTCCATATTTTCTACCCATTCGAGGGCTAGAAGAAAAGCAATCAATTCAGCCCTGTAAGACGAAGTGAAATTAGTCAATCTCTTCCCTCGATGTATTGAAAAGTATGGTACATAAAAGGCAGATGAACTTACTCCTTTATCAGGTGATTTGGATCCGTCAGTGTATATGTGCAATTGACTTATCCATTTGGTGTGTATTAATTCAAGGCTCTGTTGTTGTAATTGCATGGGATGGTCTGTTTTCTTTAATTGTAAGTTTAATTCAGTAGATATGATTGGTGGACAGAATAACCATGGGGGAAAAACAGAAGGACTAAGTTTTTCGATGATTTCTTGTCCCATCTTACTCTGTAACCTGTATCCAAACGGTTTACAAACACGTTTGCCTTTTAGGTATTCAAATTGCCAGCATGGTTCTATATGACTTACCAGTGGGTGATTAAAATTTCTCTCAATACTTTGTCTGTACTTGCTAGATAACAATTGTCTTCTCAGGTCTAGAGGTAGTTCCCCCATTTCAACCTGTAAAGAACTCAAAGAGGTTAACGGGAGACACCCCGCACATATCCTAAGAGCTTGATATTGCACAGAATCTAAGATCTTTTTGGTAGTTTCAGCTGCACTATCATATGCTTGGCAACCGTAGTCCAGAAGAGATCTAATAAGTGCTCGATAAACAATTAGAAGGGATTTTGATGAACTTCCCCATTTTGTTCCTGTCAAACTACGTAATATGTTTAGTTTTCGTTTACATCTTGTAGCTACATTTTCTATATGAGAGTGCCAGGTCAATTTGCTATCAAATAAAATTCCTAAAAAACGGTGAGACGGTTTATATGTTAAAATATTCCCTTCCAAGTTCAATACTGGTTGAGGAATGTTTGAACTTTTCGTGAATAATACAGGTACAGTTTTCTCATTTGAGAGTTTAAAACCCCAGTCTTTAAACCGAGAGGATAATCTATCCAAATAAGATTGGATTTTCAATCCAATTATATCAACATGTTTACTAGACATCCATATTGCACAGTCGTCTGCATACTTAGATATTGTTACGTCTGGGTCTGTTGGAATGTCCCTCATCATCACATTATAGAGGAGGGGGCTCAAAACACTACCTTGAGGTAAACCGTTATGCATTTTGTATGTGCTTGATTCTGTATCTAAGATTCTTACTTGAAAAGTACGTTCTGTTAGGTATTCACGTAAATAATTGTACATCCTTCCTTGTATACCACAATGAAATAGTTTAAATAAAATTCCTTCGACCCACAGGCTATCGTAGGCCTTTTCAACATCCAAAAACACTACCAACGTATGCTCACAACAATTAATACTCTTTTGAATGTCATTCTCAAGGAGAACAATATTGTCAGTGGAACTACGCCCTTTTCTAAACCCACTCAAGAAATTAGGCAATAAATTATTCTTTTCTATGTACCATTGTAATCTGTCATTGATCATACGCTCAATAATTTTTGCAAAACATGACAGGAGAGATATCGGTCTGTAAGAAGTTAAATTTTTAGAATCCTTACCAGTTTTAAGAATTGGAATCAATATGGAATGTTTTAGAGGACGTGGAATATTTCCAGTTTCCCATATTTCATTAATAATTTGTAACATAGTGTTTTTAGCTCTCTCGGGCATATTTCCATAGACAATATATGGAATATTGTCCTTTCCTGGCACCGTGGTGCGTTTGGAGGTTTTAACAGCCTTTTCGAGTTCATACATCGTCTCTTAAGAAAGGACAATTTTCCGTTCTTGTCAGGATTGTTTTAAGGGTTGCTTCTTTATTTCTCAGTCCCAAAGATTGGAAAAATTTACCCAGGGCTTCTGTTTTCTCTTGGGTTGATATAATGTCCTGTCCGTTTTCAACCAATATAGACATATTTTTAGATTCCTTTGTTGATACTCCATTTAAGCGTTTTATACAAGCCCAAATTTTTGACTCCGGCATATACCTGTCAAGTCTTTTGCAAAAAGCCTGCCAGTATTCCCTTTCCGCTAGACGGAGGACTCGCTGAGCTTCCGCTTTCTTCTTCTTAAACTCATCTATTGCTTCAAAAGTGAATTCTCTTTTCAATTTGTTACTGAGTCTATTTCTTTCTTTTATTTTATGAGAACATTCTTTGTTCCACCATGGAACTGGATTCCTTTCTATATTTTTCTTTTTTTTGGACTCACTTCCCTAATACATATTTTCAAGTATTTAATAAATGATTCATAAGATTTACTAACATCTGCCTCTGTAAGGATTGAACTTTCATCCAGGATATCATTGCATTTATCTGCGAACTTGGCCCAATTAAAATTCTTAAAAGAAAATCGTTCCTCATCTATATTTTTCACATTAATATTTGTATATGGTGCGTCTTTCTTTCCTGGTTGAATTTCAATATGTATGGGAAAATGATCACTACCAAAGGAATTATTCAAAACTTTCCATGAAGCCCTACCTGCCAAGATTGGTGAGGAGATAGTTAAGTCTAAATGTGAAAGTTTACCAGAGTAAGGGTCCATCCTTGTACCTGTTTTATCATTTAACACAACCAGATTATATTTATTTAAAAATTGTTCCACTGCGTGGCCATTACTGTCCACTTTCTCGCTTCCCCACAATGGACTATGTGCATTAAAATCCCCTGTGATTATTATCTTATCTCTTTCATTTACAAACTTTAATAATTCTTTTAAAATAAATTCATTTAATTTCTTACATGGATTGTAAAAATTGATTATAGATATTTTTTCGTTGCCTGCATAAACATTAACTTGTTGTACTTCTAAACTTGGATTGTCAAAAGGGCCTTCATAAGGTACCCCTTGATGTATATAAATGGCACATCCCCCTCTACGTTGTCCATCTCTAACTTGAAATTACCAGAATTTTACAGTTTCTACAAGTCTGGATTTTCCTTTTGATTCTAGGAAGCATCAATTGCAGACCAAATTGGAACATTATTTGAGTAAGAAGACATTTTGTGGGCTTTTAAGCACCCAGCACTCAACTTGTAGTTTGCACGGTCCCTACTAACACAACCTGTAATTCAAATTTCCCGCCAGCCCAGTACAGCCAGTCATGGCTCCGGGTTCTGCCTCAGAACCCGAGCCAACTGTAAGTGATGGGGAAGAACATCAGTGGGTAGTAAAACAAAAATCCGTCCGCAAAAAAGGTACTTACCATCAGCCTGAAAAAAGGAAAAGACAAGAAAGCTTAGAATATCAGATAGAAAATCTTAGTCAAAATGATTCGGCTTCAAGTTCAGACTCTGACAACGCTAGTACTGTTTATCGTACTCCTAGACAAGCACTGGATAGATCTAGGCCTATACTGATTATAAGCTATTTATAGCACCCATAGACAGGAAGAAGAATTTGAAAAACCTCAACCCACTGAAAATTTCGAAAGTTATTAGAGAAGCATGCAACAATCAACCGGTAGAATTGGTAAAACCTATTAGTTCAGGACTATTGGTAAAATGTATGAATGTCAAACAAAAGAGGGCGATATTACAGATCCAATTAATAGACAACATACCTGTTAAGGTTACTGAAAGTAGGATAGGGATCAAGGGAGTCATATACGGAGTCCCTCTTGAAATTACAGAAGAAGAGTTACTGCAAGAACTAAAATTCCAGAATGTTACAGCAGTTAGGAGAATCATGAAAAAAGACAAGAGGAATATTGGTCAGGTAGAGGAAGTTGGTGAAGGTCAATCGACCTACATACCCATGAGAAGTGTAATACTGACATTCAATAGGAAAGACCTTCCTGACAATATACATCTATGTTTTCAGATCTTCCCGGTTAAGCTGTATGTCCCCCAAATCAAGAGATGCTTTAAGTGTCAACGATATGGGCACACGGCCGACATATGCAAATCAAAAATGAGATGCGTTAGATGCGGTGAGCACCACACTTTTGCAGAATGCCCAAATAAAGAATCGCCCAAATGTCCCAATTGTGGAGGGGACCACTCTGGTGCGTTTCAAGGTTGCGAACAAGCAATCAGGGCAAAACAAGTTCAGGAGATTAAAATCACCCCAAAAATGACATATGCAGAGGCGTCTCAAATTTGGATGACACAGCAAAGTAAAAAACCGGTAATTGAAGATTCTAGAGCAAAACAACCCAACCCAAAACCTAAGATACAAAATACTAGCCAAATACCTAGTCAAAGTACGCAAGGAAAACACCCCCAACACATTGAAGTCGATATGGCATCTGATCAAAATACAGAACCTACCACCTCAAGGGATCTCCCAGATCTTCCTCAGGCGACTAATATCCCAACCCAACCAATCAGAAACAAAGCAGTAATAAACAAGAGACCCAAATTTCATTTCCTTTCTTTAGCTAATGACGAACAAATTTTGGAATTTATATTTGAACTTATCCAGTCATTCACAGGGAAAACCCCGGAAGCAATCAAGGTCATCGTTATGCCAGCTTTTGAGCGATTTCAACAAAAATGTCGAATAATACAAGAAGATGGCCTCTAACCTTGCCATAATGACCCTTTTTTCCATACTCCAATGGAACGCACAGGGGCTATTAGGGCACGGCCAAGAGCTTTCTTATCACCTGAATCAAATTGAAAAATATGATTTACTATGTATCCAGGAAACTTGGTTTCATGACTATAGTTCTTTTATAATCCCCGAATATACTTGTGTCTCAAAAAATAGAGATGGACAACGCAGAGGGGGATGTGCCATTTATATACATCAAGGGGTACCTTATGAAGGCCCTTTTGACAATCCAAGTTTAGAAGTACAACAAGTTAATGTTTATGCAGGCAACGAAAAAATATCTATAATCAATTTTTACAATCCATGTAAGAAATTAAATGAATTTATTTTAAAAGAATTATTAAAGTTTGTAAATGAAAGAGATAAGATAATAATCACAGGGGACTTTAATGCACATAGTCCATTGTGGGGAAGCGAGAAAGTGGACAGTAATGGCCACGCAGTGGAACAATTTTTAAATAAATATAATCTGGTTGTGTTAAATGATAAAACAGGTACAAGGATGGACCCTTACTCTGGTAAACTTTCACATTTAGACTTAACTATCTCCTCACCAATCTTGGCAGGTAGGGCTTCATGGAAAGTTTTGAATAATTCCTTTGGTAGTGATCATTTTCCCATACATATTGAAATTCAACCAGGAAAGAAAGACGCACCATATACAAATATTAATGTGAAAAATATAGATGAGGAACGATTTTCTTTTAAGAATTTTAATTGGGCCAAGTTCGCAGATAAATGCAATGATATCCTGGATGAAAGTTCAATCCTTACAGAGGCAGATGTTAGTAAATCTTATGAATCATTTATTAAATACTTGAAAATATGTATTAGGGAAGTGATTCCAAAAAAAAGAAAAATATAGAAAGGAATCCAGTTCCATGGTGGAACAAAGAATGTTCTCATAAAATAAAAGAAAGAAATAGACTCAGTAACAAATTGAAAAGAGAATTCACTTTTGAAGCAATAGATGAGTTTAAGAAGAAGAAAGCGGAAGCTCAGCGAGTCCTCCGTCTAGCGGAAAGGGAATACTGGCAGGCTTTTTGCAAAAGACTTGACAGGTATATGCCGGAGTCAAAAATTTGGGCTTGTATAAAACGCTTAAATGGAGTATCAACAAAGGAATCTAAAAATATGTCTATATTGGTTGAAAACGGACAGGACATTATATCAACCCAAGAGAAAACAGAAGCCCTGGGTAAATTTTTCCAATCTTTGGGACTGAGAAATAAAGAAGCAACCCTTAAAACAATCCTGACAAGAACGGAAAATTGTCCTTTCTTAAGAGACCATGTGATTAACGAAAATTTTTCGATGTATGAACTCGAAAAGGCTGTTAAAACCTCCAAACGCACCACGGTGCCAGGAAAGGACAATATTCCATATATTGTCTATGGAAATATGCCCGAGAGAGCTAAAAACACTATGTTACAAATTATTAATGAAATATGGGAAACTGGAAATATTCCACGTCCTCTAAAACATTCCATATTGGTTCCAATTCTTAAAACTGGTAAGGATTCTAAAAATTTAACTTCTTACAGACCGATATCTCTCCTGTCATGTTTTGCAAAAATTATTGAGCGTATGATCAATGACAGATTACAATGGTACATAGAAAAGAATAATTTATTGCCTAATTTCTTGAGTGGGTTTAGAAAAGGGCGTAGTTCCACTGACAATATTGTTCTCCTAGAGAATGACATTCAAAAGAGTATTAATTGTTGTGAGCATACGTTGGTAGTGTTTTTGGATGTTGAAAAGGCCTACGATAGCCTGTGGGTCGAAGGAATTTTATTTAAACTATTTCATTGTGGTATACAAGGAAGGATGTACAATTATTTACGTGAATACCTAACAGAACGTACTTTTCAAGTAAGAATCTTAGATACAGAATCAAGCACATACAAAATGCATAACGGTTTACCTCAAGGTAGTGTTTTGAGCCCCCTCCTCTATAATGTGATGATGAGGGACATTCCAACAGACCCAGACGTAACAATATCTATGTATGCAGACGACTGTGCAATATGGACGTCTAGTAAACATGTTGATATAATTGGATTGAAAATCCAATTTTCAATTCAATTCATTTTTATTTCATTCTTCAACATAATACAAATGAATACAAACTTTGAAAAGGCAAAACAAATAAATATGACATCGTAACACATAAATATAAAGCAATATATTATACATGTCAAATCTAAACAATAACAATTATATCACGTGAAGAATGGAGGGATCCACTAAAAAGCAGTAGCTTGTAGAATGTGGATCCCTCATTGCAAAATAAATATATCATAATCAGATCTTTGGGAAAACTAAAAGATAATCGGAGCCATTAAAAAAACATTACACACAAGACAACACAACACATGAGCGTAGACAAAACTACACGACGAACTGCCTTCACGAATCGATAGAAATAGGGGAGAGGGATGCGAGACTAAGCTGCATGTTGAGTACATAGTTTGCAGAAAATATAAATAAATATATACATATACGATTATATAGAAGGTCCAATCTGTGCTGGACAAAATTACGACATCTCATTCTGTATAAGTATGAACTATAAAAGCTAACAAGAAAATAAATATACGAATTTTAGTTTGAACTAATAACTAGTGTTTATCTATTACGATTTTTGTAGCATAGATTTCAGCTTGCTTTTAAAGGACGGTAATGAACGGGCATCTTTAATCTCATTTACAAGGGAATTCCAAAATCTTGGACCTGTATATAAAAATGTATTTTGAGCTAAGAGTGTTCTTAATAAGGGCAAGTGAAATTCATTAGATTGCCTCGTCGGGTAGTTATGGAAAGATTGATTTTTTGGAAACATGGAGTCAAAAATGCGAGGCAATGAATTGTTGTTATACTTATACATGAATTGACCTAATTGAAACAAATATAAATCTTTTATTTTCAGAATCTTATGTTCAAGAAACAGTGGATCAGTATGACAACGAGCTGGTGCATTACAAATAATGCGGAGCGTTTTCTTTTGCAATATCAAAATTTTGTCTAATAAAGAATTATGGGTATTGCCCCATGCTAATATTCCATAATCAAGGTAAGGCAAGATCAAAGAGGAGTATAACATGAATAATGTGTTAGAAGGGAAGTAATGCTTTAGCTTATTTATTATACCAATATTACGAGATAATGTTTTACACACATTAAAAACGTGGGGTTTCCATGAAAGTTTGTTATCTACCGTGACTCCTAAAAATTTAATTTGAGAAACGCATTCTAATGGTGAGTCATCAAAGATAATGTCAGACGGTAAAGTTTCAATGGTATTACTAAAAATCATGTATTTGGTTTTTTGTAAATTAAGAGATAATTTATTGGCTCTTATCCATTGTGTTAATTTTTGCAATTCTATATTGATAATCTGTACTAGGGTGTGAGGGTTATTATGAGCAAAGAATACATTAGAATCATCTGCAAAGAGAATGAACGAAAGGATGTCAGATGATCTGTAAAAGTCGTTAATGTAAACAATAAATAAAAGAGGCCCTAATATACTACCTTGTGGGACCCCACAATTAATGTCTTTCAAATTAGAAATGTGATTGTTCAAATAAACGTACTGCTTTCTATTTTGTAAGTAATTCCTGAACCACTCCAAGGCAATCCCACGTATACCATAGTGAGAAAGTTTGTAAAGTAAAATGTCATGATTGATAGTGTCGAAAGCCTTGGAGAAGTCCAGGAAAATACCAATTAAATGAGAATGATCATCTATAGAATGAGCTACTTTATCCAAAAAGTTTAAGAGAGCGTGAATGGTGCTATGTTTTTGCCTAAATCCAAATTGGGAGTTTGTAAATATATCATGGGCTTTAAGAAAGTTAGTTGTTCTAATAAAAATTAATCTTTCTAGAATCTTAGATAGAGAAGAGAGTAATGAAATGGGACGGTAATTACCAGCATCAAGATCATCTCCTTTTTTGAACAAAGGAATAACTTTTGCAATTTTCATCTGCTTTGGGAAAATACCACTTAAAATAGATCTATTAAATATGTGAGTAAGGGGGTCAATAATAGAGGATATAATGCCTTTTAAAATGAAATTACTAATATCATCATGACCTGCACTTTGTTTATTATTCAAAGAAGAAACAATATCTGTTACTTCATATTTAGTAGTGGGGGAGAAAAATATGGAATTTACATTGGGTTGCCCCAAATACCTTGAAAAATGCTTATTGGATTGGGGTATTTTTTTAGCCAAATTTTCCCCTATGGTTGAGAAGTATGAATTAAAAACATTTGCTATTTCTTTAGGATCTTCAATATTTTGATTATTATGTCTTATTTTAGTGATATTTGATTTCTTATTTGATATATTCATGGCCTGTTTAATAACCTTCCATGTGTTTTTCATGTCATGTTTATATTGTTCAAATTGAATCGCATAATAATTCTTTTTTTCTGCACGCAAGACTTTAGTTAATATATTTTTATAAGAATTATACTTGATTTTTGAATATTCAGATTTTTTCATTTTGAATTTATAATACAAACGATTTTTTCTATTGATCGAGCGCAAAAGGGATTTCGTAATCCAAGGAAGTCTAGGGGATGTTTTATAATTTACTCGATTATCATTCTTTTTGGGAATATGATCATCGAGGTGTTTTTTGAATATATTTAAGAAATTATCAAAGGATATATCTACATCGTCAGTATTATAAACACTTGACCAATCGACTCTATCTAAACTGGCACCTAGACTAGCTAATTTTTCTGGTGTGGCTCTGCGTCTAGCTGGAAAGGGATATAATTTATTCAAAGAATGTTGAAGATTAAAGCATGATAAAATCGGATAATGGTCAGTAATGTCAGAAAGAATTATTAAAGATTCTGGAGGAGGTAAGAAATTACACAGAATATTGTCAAGGAGAGTGGCTGAGTGATTGCTAACACGAGTAGGCTTGGAAATTAGGGGCAAGAATGAGGCTGAGAAAAGTAATTCCAGAAATTCATGTGAAGAATTATCACTAGCATGCTTTAGTAGGTTGATGTTAAAATCGCCCATTACAAATACATCTTTATTAATAAAATGAGTATTACTTAGCATGGTTGTTAAACAGGGCAAAAAATCATTAAAATGTGTATTTGGGGGTCTATAAATAATTCCAACTATTATATTTTTGCTACGAGGAATAGAGATTTCAATGAATAATGACTCAATAAATTCATTCATATAATTTAGTTCGTTTAGAACAGTAAATTCAAAACAACTGGAAAGGTATAGCGCTACGCCTCCACCCAACTTTTTTGATCTATTATTCATAATGAAATCATATCCATCAATTGCATAAGGTAAGTTTGTGTCTGAAGTAAGCCATGTTTCGGTTAAGCCTATTACTGAAAAAGAATGCTTACTTTGGTTGTCTAACAGAATCTGAAGGTCATCAAAATGTTTACTTATGCTTCTAATATTGATATGCAATAAAGAAAATGTTTCTTTAGAAAAATTTTTAACAACGTCCTTTAATTGAGATTGGGTTATATATTTCGAAGAGGGAACGGGAAGAGAGTATTGATTTGAATCATGATCATAATTCAAATCCTCAGATGATAGGTTAAAATTTTGTGCGATATTATTTTCATATGAAGCTGAAGAAATACTTTGGTAACTTGATTCTGTATTAGATAAAGGACGTCTTAGTACATCAAAAAATTCATCATCATTTAAAGAACTGAATGCTGCGTTTATATTAGCCATTTAGAAAAACTATCAAAACAGAAGGAGCATAAAAACATTAATATTTTGTGAAATGCATGGAATAATCCAGCATTGGTTAGGCAGCATCTTAGCAAGCATCTGAGGGAGGGAAAATGGAAAGTTGGCAGGCAGAGACACAAATACAAGGACAACACAGAACAAACATAGTATACATTCATATGTAAGACAGCAACGAACGAGAACGAAAATATTAAATCAAAATATATCTCTAGAAGCATTTCACGCGGTGCTCCAGCTTAAAAAAATATGGATTGAATTACGCTTGTATGAGGATAATAACATAAGCAGTTAAGCATAAAGACAATTGGTTCATAAAAATAAAAACAATTGGGAAAATTATATATAAGCAATGAACGGAGGAAAAATTGAACTGCATTTGTGAATTAAAACAAAAATGATTTGGGAAAAAAGCATGCACATGAACATGCAGAGCATGAGGCCAAATACAGGCACATATATAAAGAAAATCATGGGGGGAAATGGCATGCAAATATATGAACATATATAGTAAAAAACCAAATGGATCATGCAGATAAACAAATAAATTGTGAAAAAACATGACATATGTTTGAGCGATAAACGAAGCAAAAAAAAAAAAAAAAAAAAAAAAAATTCAACTGTAATAGTTTGGAATAAAGAAGAGCATATCACATGAACAGACATGGCACATGCAATGATTACAAGGAAGAGAGAGGGGAGGAATGACAGCAACACCAACACGTAAAGCCCAACTAAGACAGCCGGACGCCACGATGTCTGCCGCGCGATCGCGGGTTAACGAAAAGGCTCAAAAGAAGAGACCGGCAACCAACGACCACGCGACAAAAGGCGCATTGCCGCACACTTTAACGAAAGCGTTCAATCTTTATGAGAAAGGGTAGGGATGTACAAAATTATACACATACCCAAGTTTGAACAATACCAGTTGGCCAACTTGGGATTAATCCAAGTAACACAAAATAAAATGAAGACAATTCAGGAAGGGTTATGGGGAAAATAAGCATGCATGTAATGAGTTAACACAATCGGTTGTACAGGTGAATCAATTTACATAGCACCTTACCTCATCCTGTCTGAAGGCTTTTATATCTGGGACGACAAAATCTTTATGAACCCAAAAAAGGAACAATGAAGGGAGAAGCATTTAATTTGAGTTCGACAGACTTTACACAATATGATCAGGAATGCGAGTATTGACTAACACAATAGGGAAAACGGGCATCGTTATAAATTCTTTTTAACGAAAAAGTGGCGGGAAAGTTACAGTATCAATTAAACCAAAAAACTAACAGATTAGACTATTCATTATCTAATCAACAATTGACATTGATACGCCCGAGATTGTTTACTAGATTAAGGGAAGATAAAGTTTTATATAGGGATATTTAGAGTGTTTTTTAATGAATAAGAAACAATAATGGTGTTAATTTTAATGAATAAACCACAAGGTATATACATTATTGTGAAGAATGTATACCTTAACAATAAGAGAGTGTGGCTCAATAAATGAACCCCACTTGTATTGCGGATGGTTACGAAAGTTGTGAAAACCGATAAGACCCAGGTGGGGATTGTGTGGGCAATACTTGGGAGATAAAAATAAAGAAAAACATTCCAGGTATTCAAGGGGCTTTAACATAAGTAAGTGCATCACAATGATGCAAAATCAATTCAGCGTAGGCCCATTGGATAGATTATTTGGATAGATTATCCTCTTGGTTTAAAGACTGGGGTTTTAATCTCTCAAATAAGAAAACTGTACCTGTATTATTCACGAAAAGTTCAAACATTCCTCAACCAGTATTGAACTTGGAAGGGAATATTTTAACATATAAACCGTCTCACCGTTTTTTAGGAATTTTATTTGATAGCAAATTGACCTGGCACTCTCATATAGAAAATGTAGCTACAAGATGTAAACGAAAACTAAACATATTACGTAGTTTGACAGGAACAAAATGGGGAAGTTCATCAAAATCCCTTCTAATTGTTTATCGAGCACTTATTAGATCTCTTCTGGACTACGGTTGCCAAGCATATGATAGTGCAGCTGAAACTACCAAAAAGATCTTAGATTCTGTGCAATATCAAGCTCTTAGGATATGTGCGGGGTGTCTTCCGTTAACCTCTTTGAGTTCTTTACAGGTTGAAATGGGGGAACTACCTCTAGACCTGAGAAGACAATTGTTATCTAGCAAGTACAGACAAAGTATTGAGAGAAATTTTAATCACCCACTGGTAAGTCATATAGAACCATGCTGGCAATTTGAATACCTAAAAGGCAAACGTGTTTGTAAACCTTTTGGATACAGGTTACAGAGTAAGATGGGACAAGAAATTATCGAAAAACTTAGTCCTTCTGTTTTTCCCCCATGGTTATTCTGTCCACCAATCATATCTACTGAATTAAACTTACAATTAAAGAAAACAGACCATCCCATGCAATTACAACAACAGAGCCTTGAATTAATACACACCAAATGGATAAGTCAATTGCACATATACACTGACGGATCCAAATCACCTGATAAAGGAGTAAGTTCATCTGCCTTTTATGTACCATACTTTTCAATACATCGAGGGAAGAGATTGACTAATTTCACTTCGTCTTACAGGGCTGAATTGATTGCTATTCTTCTAGCCTTCGAATGGGTAGAAAATATGGACATTTACACGGTGTTGTTATATTTAGTGATTCACTTAGTGCTCTTTTATCCATACAAAACCAAAATAATGAACCAACTATTAATGAAATTCTAACGATTAGTACGAGGCTTTAAATACAAAGGAATAGATATATATTTGGAATGGATCCCAGGACACTGCGGAATCACGGGCAATGAAATAGTAGACTCGTGCGCAAAAGCTGCTCTATCCAAAAATATTGAAATATATAACAAAATAACACTTTCAGAAATAAAACAACTTATAGTTCAGAGTTCCAAAGTACTCTGGCAAGAAAGATGGAATCAATCAAATTCCAGTTTAAAAGAGCTGCAGTCATCAATTACATCCACTTACACTTGTAACCTAGGTAGACAACAAGAAATTATACTCCATCGTCTTCGAGTTGGAGTGATAGGTCTCAACCATGATCTATTAAGACTAGGTATTCATCCAACTGGTTTCTGTGACAGATGTCAACAGGTTGAAACTGTCGGCCATTACCTTATAGATTGCCCAAAATATATTATTGAGAGAGCGATGCTCCTGGCTGAACTGAATGAAACCAATGAAAGAAAAATAATTGAGTATTTGAAAAGTAGTGATCCCCAAATACAAAGGGCTATTACACGTTTCGTTCTGCGAACGAAGCGTTTTTCGGGGAAGGTAGGCTTTAACCCTCCTTTCTCAGTAAAGAAGAACTAGGCACTACATGAACATGGCAGGCAAAGAAGCGGACGGGGGTATACGGCTCCTCACTGTGCTTCCTGCATTTTCTCTGGTGGACGGGGGAGCGTCCCTTCGTTGCTGTAATGTGAATATAATTTTTTAGGTGGAACAGGAGCCACATGCATTTTCACCTGTTCTGCTTATTTTGCATAATGGCGGTGAGGGGTGTTCTTTTGTCTGCCGGAGCGGTTGTGGGGTGCGGTGGGGGCTGTGTATTTTGTCCGCTCTCTTTTGTTGTCGTGTTCGTAGTGAGGGATACTAGTATTTTGTATTTTATGTAGGTCTGAGTTTCAATGCTAAATGTATTTTCTTCCTTTGTGTATATTATAAAAGTTATGTCTTAATGTATAAATGATGCACGCACACAATTATGTGCATTTAGAAGCTCCATTTTCTACTAACTTAGCCCACAAGTGTTTTCATCTCATTAATTGATAATTATCCAAAATACATGTTCAACCCATCAGTAAGCACAGGTACAACAGTGCCCCTATGTCTATGCATGAGTTACCTAGGCATGTCCGAAAAAACGGCGCAAAGTACCGCTCCGTATCGGTAAGATTGCATCTATGAAAGGGCTGGGCAAGCGCTAGTTGGAACTGAGCTGAAGCATGTGGTGTTTTGTTATTTTCTTATTAAGCTTTAAATACAGATGCATATACAGTATTAAATGTTTACTTGATTCTAAATGTAAATTAAATTTAAAAGAGAGAAGGAGTCAGAAATACTGAATTTGAATTACATGTATAACGTCATTGGCAACAATAGTCAAATTTGACTGATTGCCGATACCATACAACGAAAGAAGAAGAAGAAGGTACTTTGCGCCGTTTTTTTCGGACATGCCTAGGTAACTTATGTATAGACATAGGGGCGCTGTTGTACCTGTGCTTACTGATGATGGGTTGAACATGTATTTTGGATAATATAATATATAATGTGGGCTAAGTTAGTAGAAATGGGGGCTTCTAAATGCACATAATGGTGTGCATCATTTATACATTAAGACATAACTTTTATAATATACACAATTAACACAAAGGAATACATTTAGCATTGAAACTCAGACCTACATAAAATACAAAATAGTAGTATGTCCCTCACTATGAACACGATGACAAAAGAGAGCGGACAAAATACACAGCCTCCCCCCCCCCCCCCCCCCCCCCCCCATATGAACTACTTTTCCAGGTTTCGCCGCATATAGTACCGAGTGTTTGGCTTGTGCGAATATCGTTGACCGCTCTTGAAATCCAGCGAATCGTCATAGCATGTCTCATCGCGGGCGCGTCCATTTTATGAAAAGGGATAATTGGTGCACTTTGAGCGGATAGTAGCTTGCACCTCAGCACGGACATTCATAAAACTCAATCAAGGCTCTTGTTCATGTTTTTCATTTCCTCTTGTAGCTGTGCACACATCTCATGTCTTTGAATGGACACTTATTTTCTTCATCAAAATACTGTTTCGTGTTATTTTTCGCCATATTTCCCTGACATTAATCAATTCGCTTCTCACTGAATTCTCTCTAATTTCTTGCTCATGCACTTACTTATAACTTTGTGTTCTTCTCGAACCCTCCAAGAGCATAACACATAAAAGGTTGACAAAATAGTTTTCCTATGCTATCTTAGGCTACACACGAAAGCACACAAAAAAAAATTTGCAACAAATAGTTCTTATAAATGAATAAGCTTTGTCTTCTTCACAGAAGAGTGTTGCGCGCGCACACAATATTATTATGGATATTTCCCATACAACAAAAATTGAATAAATCTTTGGCGTGAATATTACAATACCTCTAAAAACGATAAACACATAATAGACAGAGAACCAAAGAAACCATTTACCGTAGGACTACAACATAAAGACAATGGTAATGAAATTACATTTCTAGTTTGCAATTGCATACAAAAGTCATGATCAGAGATAGGTATTGATCAACTCTATAAAAATAAATAACAATAAAATCGAGCATACACGAAAACGGCAAGAAGGCACATGATAAAAACTCATCTTCCAAGCAACAAGCCCTTACTGAGATCGTGCACGCATCTGAAACGTGAAAATTGTGCTTGTCAGTTGAAAATTTGCATTTCAGGAAAACTTTCACAGAATAAAAAACTCCTGTGGGATTCAAATAATGAATATGGTCCTTATTCAAAACATAGTATACCTCACCCGAAATAATCATTAATTTGAATGAAGCTCTGAATAAGTTTATTTCCATTTTCTTGAAATTTCATTCACTGAAACAAAATATATCATTATATATCATTATTATCAATCATCATCGCATTATACATATATATATATATGACTTAGTATGCAATAGACTTATATTCAAACACTTATGAATTTAATAATATGAGGGTGTTTTTTTCTTACCTTGCCTTGTCTGTGAAACACAAACAGACGAACGAATCGCGTTACCCCCCTGGTACAATGGAACAATCCAGTAAACGTTGGTCCCTTTTCCCCGCTTAATCCGTATATATATCAGACGATATAATTCGATCAAAATGTAAAACAAAAATAGATATTACATTCCTATAAGTAGCCTTGTCTAAAACTTGTGTATGCACCTCCTCCTATCTCACATAGATATCCACATATCAAGAAAAATACAGCAATATCGTAGATAAAATGACCAAAAGCTGTATACGAGCAGACCTCTTTCACAGGCGCGAAAACCGTTTGTACGTAATCCAATGCTCTTGCCTGCACTATTCTTGCGACACGTTCGTGAATAATGTGACAAGAAATAAGAGGCCTTTCGTGAATGAACAGCAAAATCGCACCAAATTCCCCTCAACCAATCAAAATGATGTTTAGATCACTAGTTAGAAAATGTCATTAGCCACATTTTGGTATGCGAAATGGCTCAATAAATCATCTTGTTCGGAATTTCCACTCGATTTAATGAGGCAATGTAAGGTCAAAGTAGGGAAAAATGCTCTCACTGCTATAGGGAAAGGTCTGAGTTGAGTGTTCAACTCTGTTTTTTAACCCAAAAGTGCAGTAGTTTCCTCACAAGTAATTTACGGGTTAGTAACACTACATAATAGGATAAAGTGTGAAGATTATTTATCCGTTCGAAATGATTAAAAATATTTATTTGCTTTAAAGCCCTAGTGTGATTTCACGGATAGTGTCTCAAACTGAAACAGGTTTTCCCGTGTTATAGGACGCGGTGCGAAGTGCGCTGAGCAAATGCACACAAGTTTTTCATATGAACCGCTCCGGCAGACAAAAGAACACCCCCTCACCGCCATCATGCAAAATAAGCAGAACAGGTGAAAATGCATGTGGCTCTTGTTCCACATAAAAAATTATATTCACATTACAGCAACGAAGGGACGCCTCCCCCGTCCACCAGAGAAAATGCGGGAGGCACAATGAGGAGCCGTATACCCCGTCCGCTTCTTTGCTTGCCATGTTCATAGTGCCTAGTTCTTCTTTACTGAGAAAGGAGGGTTAAAGCCTACCTTCCCCGAAAAACGCTTCGTTCGCAGAACGAAACGTGTAATAGCCCTTTGTATTTGGGGGTCACTACTTTTCAAATACTCAATTATTTTTCTTTCATTGGTTTCATTCAGTTCAGACAGGAGGTAATGGCCGACAGTTTCAACCTGTTGACATCTGTCACAGAAACCAGTTGGATGAATACCTATAGTCTTAATAGATCATGGTTGAGACCTATCACTCCAACTCGAAGACAATGGAGTATAATTTCTTGTTGTCTACCTAGGTTACAAGACAGTGTAAGTGGATGTAATTGATGACTGCAGCTCTTTTAAACTGGAATTTTCTGAAAGTGTTATTTTGTTATAGATTTCAATATTTTTGGATAGAGCAGTTTTTGCACACGAGTCTACTATTTCATTGCCCGTGATTCCGCAGTGTCCTGGGATCCATTCCAAATATATATCTATTCCTTTGTACTTAAGCCTCGTACTAATCGTTAGAATTTCATTAATAGTTGGTTCATTATTTTGGTTTTGTATGGATAAAAGAGCACTAAGTGAATCACTAAATATAACACCCGTGTAAATGTCCATATTTTCTACCCATTCGAGGGCTAGAAGAATAGCAATCAATTCAGCCCTGTAAGACGAAGTGAAATTAGTCAATCTCTTCCCTCGATGTATTGAAAAGTATGATACATAAAAGGCAGATGAACTTGCTCCTTTATCAGGTGATTTGGATCCGTCAGTGTATGTGCAATTGACTTATCCATTAATTTTGGTGTGTATTAATTCAAGGCTCTGTTGTTGTAATTGCATGGGATGGTCTGTTTTCTTTAATTGTAAGTTTAATTCAGTAGATATGATTGGTGGACAGAATAACCATTGGGGGGGGGGGGGGGGGACAGAAGGACTAAGTTTTTCGATAATTTCTTGTCCCATCTTACACTGCAACCTGTATCCAAAAGGTTTACAAACACATTTGCCTTTTAAGTATTCAAATTGCCAGCATGGTTCTATATGACTTACCAGTGGGTGATTAAAATTTCTCTCAATACTTTGTCAGGTCTAGAGGTAATTCCCCCATTTCAACCTGTAAAGAACTCAGAGAGGTTAACGGGAGACACCCCGCACATATCCTAAGAGCTTGATATTGCACAGAATCTAAGATCTTTTTGGTAGTTTCAGCTGCACTATCATATTATTATGCTTGGCAACCGTAGTCCAGAAGAGATCTGATAAGTGCTCGATAAACAATTAGAAGGGATTTTGATGAGCTTCCCCATTTTGTTCCTGTCAAACTACGTAATATGTTTAGTTTTCGTTTACATCTTGTAGCTACATTTTCTATATGAGAGTGCCAGGTCAGTTTGCTATCAAATAAAATTCCTAAAAAACGGTGAGACGGTTTATATGTTAGAATATTCCCTTCCAAGTTCAATACTGGTTGGGGAATGTTTAGGGACAACATTTTTTTGGGGGAAATGGGACCCATGTCTAAGGATCTTTTTAATGAAAAGGGGACCCATATCTAAGGATCTTTCTTCAAAAAGTCACCCTTCCCAGCGGCACGTCCCCGTATACCCAATATACGTGAGTACCCCCCCCCCCCCCCCCGGGAACAAGCCTTCGACCCACATGCTATCGTAGGCCTTTTCAACATCCAAAAAGACTACCAACATAATTTATGCTCACAACAATTAATACATGTACTCTTTTGAATGTCATTCTCCAAGAGAACAATATTGTCAGTGGAACTACGCCCTTTTCTAAACCCACTCAAGAAATTAGGCAATAAATTATTCTTTTCTATGTACCATTGTAATCTGTCATTGATCATACGCTCAATAATTTTTGCAAAACATGACATGAGAGATATCGGCCTGTAAGAAGTTACATTTTTAGAATCCTTACCAGTTTTTAAGAATTGGAACCAATATGGAATGTTTTAGAGGACGTGGAATATTTCCAGTTTCCCATATTTCATTAATAATAGGTAACATAGTGTTTTTAGCTCTCTCGGACATATTTCCATAGACAATAATTATGGAATATTGTCTTTTCCTGGCACCGTGGTGCGTTTGGAGGTTTTAACAGCCTTTTTGAGTTCAAACATCGAAAAATTTTCGTTAATCACATGGTCTCTTAAGAAAGGACAATTTTCCGTTCTTGTCAGGATTGTTTTAAGGGTTGCTTCTTTATTTCTCAGTCCCAAGGATTGGAAAAATTTACCAAGGGCTTCTGTTTTCTCTTGGGTTGATATAATGTCCTGTCCGTTTTCAACCAATATAGACATATTTTTAGATTCCTTTGTTGATACTCCATTTAAGCGTTTTATACAAGCCAATTTTTGACTCCGGCATATACCTGTCAAGTCTTTTGCAAAAAGCCTGCCAGTATTCCCTTTCCGCTAGACGGAGGACTCGCTGAGCTTCCGCTTTCTTCTTCTTAAACTCATCTATTGCTTCAAAAGTGAATTCTCTTTTCAGTTTGTTACTGAGTCTGTTTCTTTCTTTTATTTTATTAGAACATTCTTTGTTCCACCATGGAACTGGATTCCTTTCTATATTTCTTTTTTTTTTGGAATCACTTCCCTAATACATATTTTCAAGTAGTTACTAAATGATTCATAAGCTTTATTAACATCTGCCTCTGTAAAGATTGAACTTTCATACAGGATATCATTGCATTTATCTGCGAACTTGGCCCAATTAAAATTCTTAAAAGAAAATCGTTCCTCATCTATATTTTCCACATTAATATTTTTATAAAGTGCGTCTTTCTTTCCTGGTTGAATTTCAATATGTATGGGAAAATGATCACTACCAAAGGAATTATTATTTATTTATTTATTTATTTATTTGTGCATGCTTCAGGAATCATATTTACAATCACATAATAATACAAAGTATTACACAGTAATATTGTTTCATATTGAAACACACAGAGGTTTGGCAAAATAAGCTATAAGCTTGAGAGGTATTGCCACACCTGCATACTTAAAACAAACAATATAAACGGGTAAAACCATTACAATAAAATAAACATAAATCAAAACGAACCTTAAAATGGTAAACGAGATAATAAAAACAAAAGAGGAAAAAAAAAAAAAAAAAAAAGAATATGGAAATATACAAAAGAAAAGAAAAGAACCCCTATATAGTTAGTAAGTTATAAAGATATAGATTTACATGTACACCCAGAGAAATTCACAACGCTTGTAAGAATCTATATAAAGTGAGAATATACCCAGAACTGATGGATACAGAAACAGCACTAGTTACATATGTGAGATAAGCATGCATTTAACACTGCTTTTGAAGGAGTGTATGGTCAATAAGTTACGAGTTTCATTTGGTAATGAGTTCCAAACATCTGGGCCATAATGCCGTACAGATTTATGTGCTAACACTGTGCGGGGGTTGGATAAATGAATGTTTGCTGATTGTCTAGTCCGATAAGAATGAATTTCGTCATTTCTTTGGAACATTGAACAAAAGGTCGCAGGCAAGAGCTTGGTGTTATAACGATACATAAATGTTGACATTTGAAGGAAATTAATGTCACAGACTGGCAGAGTTTTCAGTTTAATAAACAGGGGATGTGTGTGGTCAAGGTAACCAGCACCAGCACATATTCGAATTGCTTTCTTTTGTAGCATGAGAATATTATCGGTTGTACCCTTGGATGTAGCCCAAAGGATATTACAATAGGAAATATATGGTAGAATAAGAGTGTTATATAAAGTAAATAATGTTCTGGAGGGTACAATATACCTAACCCTATATAAAATACCAATGCCACGAGAAATCGGTGTCCTTATGTGCTGCAAGTGATCTCCCCAGTTGAGTTTTTCATTTATCAGAACACCAAGGAACTTCGTACATGTTTTCTGCTCTAATAGGACATCATCAAGTTTGATGGAAAGATTTTGTTGACATGATTTTTTACCCTTGAAATGAATAAAATTAGTTTTTTGCAGGTTGAGAGACAGCATATTACTTCGAAACCAATTCGCTATTTTTGGCAGTTCCGAGTTAACTCGGTTTTCTAGTAAATTTATGTCTCGATGAGAAAGGAATACACTCGTATCATCAGCAAATAAAATGTAATTCAACAAAGTGGATACATTACATAAGTCATTAATATATATAAGAAAAAGCAGTGGCCCTAGTATGGAACCTTGAGGCACCCCACATCTTAAAAGTGATATATCAGAATTGACAAAATTATAACAGGTGTATTGCCTCCTCTGTGAAAGGTAGCTGGAGAACCATTCTAAAGCAATGCCTCTTACCCCATAGTGTTCAAGTTTATATAAGAGTATGGAATGATCAAGTGTGTCAAAAGCTTTGCTCAGATCCATGAACACACCTATAGTGTGTTCCCGAGTTGCCAAGGCTCCAGAAACAAAGTCATAAAATCTCACCAACGCAAGGTCAGTAGAGTGAGACTTTCTAAATCCAAACTGGTTAGGATTAAGTAATTTGTTTTTGTCAAGAAAGCCGATGAGTCTATTATAAACAATTCTCTCTAGGATTTTTGAGAAGCTAGGTAGAATTGATATTGGTCTGTAGTTATTAATACTAGAAGTGCTATCTCTCTTATGAACAGGGATAACCTTTGCCAGTTTGAAATGACAAGGAAACACACCAGATGAGAGAGAAAGGTTACAAATGTGCACCAAAGGTATCAAGATCGAACCAATAATTTGCTTTAGAAAAGCTGAACTAAGTTCATCATGACCCAAAGCCCTACTATTCCTAAGCGAAGAAACAATATTTAATATTTCAAAATAATCTGTTGGCTTAAGGAAAAGTGACACCTGGGTCTTCCCGTGATTTAGAAGATGGTCCTTGAAATTCATGCCGGTGGAATTTATTTTCTTTGCTTGATTTGGGCCTATATTCACAAAATAATTGTTGAATGCATTAGCAATATCTTCAATATTGGATATTTCATTACCATTATGGACAATTTTTTTGGCAGATTCCGCCTTCCGTCGCTTGCACAATAAATCCTTAATAATTCTCCAAGTAGATGACATGTTGCCTTTAACATTTTCAAATTGTTTTGAGTAGTAAAGACATCGTGATGATCTAATGATCGACGTCATCTTATTACGATATTTCTTATATTTATCTTTATTTTCTTGAGAAGGTTTCTTAACGCTTCTTTTATATAAAATATTCCTTCTTTTGATAGATTGAATGATCCCTTTTGTTATCCACGGATGTTTACCAGATTTCTTAATAGATGATTTCACCAAAGGAATCAGTTTATCAAAGTGACGGTAAAATGTACTTCTAAACAGATCATAGGCTTTTTCAACATCGTTACATCCCAGTACATCATGCCAGTCCTCTGAAAGAAAAGCTTCATTTAGATGAGAAATGTTTTCTTCAGTAAAATTTCGTTTCATACTATTTTCGCGTTTTCTAGGAATGTCATAGTGTACATCATAAAGCACACAAAATACAGGTAGATGATCAGAAATTTCACAATAGAATAAACCAGACTGAAACGAACTTTTTACACTTTTTACAAAAATGTTATCGAGAAGTGTTGATGACCGGTCTCCTATTCTTGTTGGTTTATCAATCATTACTTTGAATGCATTTGAATCTAAGATATTCTGGAGACAGATAGTCTTTGAAGTAATAGCCAAGAAATCTATATTAAAATCACCCATTATACAAACAGACTTATCAGATGTATTAACTGCTTCCATGAGCGATTCAAGATCATTAAGAAAAGTATCAACATCATTGCTTGGTGGTCTGTACACTATACACACAATAAAATTCTTCTCAGCGGGCAGATCTACCTCTATACATAAGAGTTCAGCACTCTGATTTGAGAACGAGAGATCATCTCTGACTTTAAAAGTTAATTTGTCAGAGATATACAAAAGGACACCACCACCTCTTCCTTCTGGTCTGTCTTAACGAGCTATGTTGTACCCCTCCAATGTAAACAGAGGGGGAGATGATGGATTTAACCACGTCTCAGAAATACCTACAATGGAGCAATCAAATTTCAATGAGGATAGCAATAAATTAATACTTTCAAAGTTTTTGGATAGGCTTCTGGCATTACAATGTAAGAAACTCAAGCACTCCGAATGATGAGTTTGAATATCATTTATGACAGGGTTATACTCATTAGGAACATAATACCTACAATCAATACTTTCTTGTAAATCATACTCTTCAAGCATCATTTAAGCACACCAATGTATTATTCCAAATTGACGAACACACTGCATGATCTGGTGTCATGATAGGGATATGTATTTGGTACAAGTTACAACTAATAAGGGGTAGCATAAAAGAAAGTGGAAGACAATAATATATATACAAGTCTTGTACACAAGAAGCATACAAGTATGTACAAATAAACACACAATTGTATGGCAAAGCATGAAACAAGTGCAAAACTTTCCATGAAGCCCTACCTGCCAAGATTGGTGAGGAGATAGTTAAGTCTAAATGTGAAAGTTTACCAGAGTAAGGGTCCATCCTTAATTGTACCTGTTTTATCATTTAAGACAACCAGATTATATTTGTTTAAAAAGTGTTCTACTGCGTGGCCATTACTGTCCACTTTCTCGCTTCCCCACAATGGACTATGTGCATTAAAGTCCCCTGTGATTATTATCTTATCTCTTTCATTTACAAACTTTAATAATTCTTTTAAAATAAATTCATTTAATTTCTTACATGGATTGTAAAAATTGATTATAGATATTTTTTCGTTACCTACATAAACATTAACTTGTTGTACTTCTAAACTTGGGTTGTCAAAGGGTGCTTCATAAGATACCCCTTGATGTATATAAATGGCACATCCCCCTCTACGTTGTCCATCTCTATTTCTTGAGACAAAAGTATATTCGGGGATGATAAAAGAACTAATGGTCATGAAACCAAGTTTCCTGGATACATAGTAAATCATATTTTTCAATTTGATTCAGGTGATATAAGAAAGCTCTTGGCCGTGCCCTAATAGCCCCTGGGCGTTCCATTGGAGTATGGAAAAAAGGGCCATTATGGTAAGGTTAGAGGCCATCTTCTTGTATTATTCGACATTTTTGTTGAAATCGCTCAAAAGCTGGCATAACGATGACCTTGATTGCTTCCGGGGTTTTCCCTGTGAATGACTGGATAAGTTCAAATATAATTTCCAAAATTTGTTCGTCATTAGCTAAAGAAAGGAAATGAAATTTGGGTCTCTTGTTTGTTACTGCTTTGTTTCTGATTGGTTGGGTTGAGATATTAGTCGCCTGAGGAAGATCTGGGAGATAACTTGAGGTGGTAGGTTCTGTATTTTGATCAGATGCCATATCGACTTCAGTGTGTTGGGGGTGTTGAGTACTTTGACTAGGTATTTGACTAGGTATTTGGCTAATATTTTGTATCTTAGATTTTGGGTTGGCTTTTTTTGCTCTAGAATCTTCAATTACCGGTTTTTTACTTTGCTACAGTGTCATCCAAATTTGAGACGCTTCTGCATAATAATTTTATGTCATCCTTTGAGTGATTTTAATCTCCTGAACTTGTTTTGCCCTGATTGCTTGTTCGCAACCTTGAAACGCACCAGAGTGGCCCCCGCAATTGGGACATTTAGGTGATTCTTTGTTTGGGCATTCTGCAAAAGTGTGGTGCTCACCGCATCTAATGCATCTCATTTTTGATTTGCATATGTCGGCCGTGTGCCCATATCGTTGACACTTAAAGCATCTCTTGATTTGGGGGACATACAGCTTAACCGGGAAGATCTGAAAACATAGATGTATATTGTCAGGAAGGTCTTTCCTATTGAATGTCAGTATAACGCTTCGCATAGGTATGTAGGCCTAGGTCGATTGACCTTCACCAACTTCCTCTGCCTGGCCAATATTCCTCTTGTCTTTTTTCATGATTCTCGATCTAACTGCTGTAACATTCTGGAATTTTAGTTCTTGCAGTAACTCTTCTTCTGTAATTTCAAGAGGGACTCCGTATATGACTCCCTTGATCCCTATCCTACTTTCAGAAACCTTAACAGGTATGTTGTCTATTGATTTGATCTGAAATATCGCTCTCTTTTGTTTGACATTCGTACATTTTACCAATAGTCCTGAACTAATAGGCTTTACCAATTCTACCGGTTGATTGTTACATGCTTCTCTAATAGTAATAACCTTCGAAATTTTCAGTGCGTTAAAGGGAAAGTAAATCCTGGCGATTTAGTTAGCTGTTTAGTTGAAGGGCACGTACGTACATTGTTGATTATATATGTCGAATTTCAACACATTTGGGCCCCCCTAACGCCGTCAACAAGTAGTTAGAAATATCATTTTGTCGTCTGCTAGAAGGTCCTATATCGATCGTGTGTGTCGCCATTTTGAACAGATAAGCCCCGCCCTGTGACGTTTTGTCGGACCTCTCGGACCAGAAGTCCCTGCATGCCGCCATTATTACGCGTTTCAAAATGGTGTACTGCCAGGCGTTCGGATGCTCCAATATAATAAAAATGAACAAGACGTTCCGAATTTCAGCCAATCACAGTTCCCCCTTGGCATGTCCGACAAAACGTCATCATAGCGCGGGTGAATAAAAAATATGGCCAACCCCGATAGCAGACGATCATTGCTCACAAAAGTGTGAATTACTCCACCGTCAAGCGTTCATAAGAGGTAAATTTTCACAGTAATGTCAAGAATTGTGCTCTTAACACTCTCAGTAGGCCAAAAGTCCAGGGTTTACCTTCCCTTTAAGGTTTTTCAAATTCTTCTTCCTGTCTATGGGTGCTATAAATAGCTTATAATCAGTAGGCCTAGATCTACCCAGTGGCAGTGCTTGTCTATGAGTACGATAAACAGTAGCGTTATCAGAGTCTGAACTTGAAGCCGAATCATTTTGACTAAGATTTTCGATATGATATTCTAAGCTTTTGTTGTCTTTTCCTTTTTTCAGGCTGATGGTAAGTACCTTTTTTGCGAACGGATTTTCGTTTCACTACCCACTTATGTGTTCTTGCCCATCACTTACAGTTGGCTCGGGTTCTGAGGCAGAACCCGGAGCCATGACTGGCTGTACTGGTTGGCGGGAAATTTGAATTACAGGTGTGTCGTAAGTAGGGACCGTGCAAACTAAAAGTACATGAGTGCTGGGTGCTTAAAAGCCCACAAAATGTCTTCTTACTCAAATAATGTTCCAATTTGGTCTGCAATTGATGCTTCCTAGAATCAAAAGGAAAATCCAGACTTGTAGAAACTGTAAAATTCTGATAATTTCAAGTTAGATCCGAGAATTTCAGGAGCAGCTGTGTAACCCAACGTGTGTCTCGCTTTTCTCCTTCTTCAGGACGATACACGGTCCGAGTTAGTACGGTATTCTTCATTAAATTAAAAGTGAAATATGAACTTTTTTTCTCTCACATCAGAGAATTTGGAAAGACCAGCTACTTATAAAGGCCAATGTGGCAAGTGTTGTCTATCTCAGTAATTGAATATTCAGAATGATTTCTACTAGCTAACTCATGAGTCGATGAATACTCCCCAACACAATTAGCTTGTGTAATAACTAATCCCCTGGACAATTACCGCCAGGGTAGTTGCCCCTAGGACAATTAACCCCGGACAAAAGGGCACCCCAACGGATAGAACTGTCAGAACATCTAACAGAAATGTAAATATCCTAGATTCATTTTATTTATTTTAAGCTCCCTTGATATTCGTTATTGTTGTTGTTGTAGATCTACTAGTACTTTTATTGATTGTAAATAATGTACATTGTTATTTAAATTAAAAAAAGAAGATGTATACCTACCTAGGGGATACCTAGGGGGTGCATAGGGAAGATACTGAACGCAGGCACTACGCCTCTATATTCAATTCCAAGTTTTTTTTCCTCTTCAAGATGGCTGGATCGTTTCCTGGTGCAGGCGATTCATAATCGTACTTAATGCCCGGGCTCATTTTTCCAGCACCTATCCAAAGCTACTTCAATTCAAAACTGTGCACACTTGGGGCAGTAATGGTGTCGTTGGAAAGATTATTCCATGGTTTACGTATTCGTACATAGAAAGAATTTTTGTATCTCTGATTTTTGGTCCTAGGAATAAACAATTTATATATGAGATGTACATTTCAATTGATTTGCCAACTATTGATTTATGTAATCAATTTTACGGGCTATTTATAACCTCGATTAGCATAATATGCTATTTGTTAGCTCCCTTTACCAAGACGTTATTGAGGGTTTTACCAAGATGTATGTATCATTGTGATTTGGTAATAAACCCATTCATGCTGCCTCAGGGATATTCTCCAGGGGTAGGGGTTTTTTCGAAAATATGTCCTGACAGAAGTGGTCTGAGGATAATTGTCCAGGGGTTTTGCCTCATTATCTCGTATTCTCGTAAACCATCCACCCCTCTGGGGGCAGTTCAGTTCTTGGTGGAAAATTGCTACATTTGATGATAGCAGCCATGCCTTGTGGCATTCTGTCAACAAGGTGTTGCCTTTTTTCCCCTCACAGCGGCTCATTCATGCTGCAAGAATGTTTTTTTGTTTCATAAAATTAATTTTCTTATACCTTTCATTTTTATGTCACACGCACTTGTCTCAGTAGAATAATGAGAAGCCCATGGTGCTCAGACCAATAGTAACACTTGAAGTTCATCCTCTCAGATATTTATAGTCTATTAGGTGGTCCAAAAACTCTTTCTCATGGGAAAAAGGGGGTGTTGTAATTGTCTGGGGAAATTTGTCCGGGACAATTTGTCCTGGCTGTAGTCCTCCTAGTGGTAACTGTCCTGGGGTGAAAAGTCATAGGGGTAATTGTTATAGTTGGTAGTAGTACATTAATCATGCATTAGCTGTTGATAATCATTTTCCTACTTCCATAGACAATGGACTTAACACTACTCATATACCCCAAAATGGAGCTAGTCTATTAATTTTTTTCCAGGGCTGTATTTCTTGATTTTATGTATATGTACGTACATTTGTAACCTAGTAAAAAAGTAATCCTGGTAACTTGTTATACATATGATGTAAAGACAATATTTCAGCAGAGAATTAGTCGAGTGCTTCAAAAATTTGTTAGGTAGTAAATCTTCACCATGTGCCTTACCGTTCTTCAATCTTTTCAACTGTGTGATTACCTCATCTCTGTCTATTGGTCTATTTAAAACTGCATTGTTTGATGTTGATTCAATGAATACTTCCCCATTTTTCTCTTTGTGATCTTGATTCAAGTTACTAAAATGTTCACGAAATGCTTCAATCTCAACATTTTCAAGCGATCCTGTCGAATTACACGAAGAATTGATAAGTTTCCAATAGTCACGGGGTTGTTTCTTTTTCAAACTTCTTAATTCTTTGTGCAGATTCGTATAAAATTCTGATATGGCCCTCTTTATCGCTTTTTTGTACATATACATGTACGTTTCTTTTCCTCCAGATTTTCAGCGATGCTACTAGCTTTGTTTGTCTTCTTCAACAGTATTTGACGAGTTTTTGACGTCATTCTTCATAACATTTATTCAAATTAGCCCTCCTAGATCACTGTTCAAATTGGACAAAGCTCCCACATTGCATCCAATGCAAAGCCTATGGTATGTCAAAGGTCATATTTTAGTCGACTCTCTAGCCCTCCTTTGGAGGGCATACGGCCGGGTATGATCGAATCTCTTTGTCTGAAAAGACTCAATCTCTGCACTAACCAAGTGTAATATAATCAAATGTATAAACAAAATTTATCAATGCAATATTTCATTGTCAGTGTGCATCTACACTATGTACAAAATGTACATGTATGTACAATCAGTGTCCAAAGACCTCATATAAAGATGGCGAAGATTTGCCTGAGAAAATGATGATAAATCAAGGACAGTACATGAATTAACAGAATAAAACATGATTGATTACTCCTTTAGAAGTTTATTATATAGTACTAGAAAGACAACATTACCACACGACAAGAAATGTTAACAATGAACCTTTACAAGGTTAGACATGAACAATACTTGAAAAAAGTCACTAAAAAAAGCTTTTCACTATTAATTCAGGTGATATATACATGTATTAGTACTGGAGAGATAGTTGCTGTGTCAGCGTTGACAAAAAATATCCTACTTTAAAAGTTTTGAGGAAAAAAAATTCAGGAGTCTTCTGCATCCTATCATTTTCATTGCCCTCGTGGCAACGCCATGGATGGTTACCCAGTAGTACAACTTGAACCTTTGTCCCTTTCACTTCAACTGGCAAGACTTGCATCTGCTACAAAACTATATGGTAAGATACACTGAATACACCGAGTACTGAAGTACTGAATATACATGTATGATGCATGTCTTCTCTTAAAACACACAAAAAATATAAATTGTAAAATTAATGTGTGCCTCCTTCATTGATTTATAGATATAATGTGTAAGTAATTTGATTCTTTTGAAGTTCTAAAGTAAGTTTGTCATTTTTGAAATGGATATATATATATGTCTTAGGTCCAACCTTTACTTTCTGGGAAATACATGTCACATGGCAACCAGAATGAAAAACAGTTCTACTTAGAACAAACAGTCAATATTAAATTAAATAGTTCTTTAAACAAAGCCAAAAGAAGTTTCTGCCATCCCATTGCCCTCAAAAAAAAAAAAAAAAAAAAAAAAATTGTCTCCAAAATAGATTCTAACAGAGGGAGTTAGAAGTACATTTATTACAGAAAATTAGGCCTAAACAATTCTAATCCATTGAAATTTAGTCCTTCAAATTTCACTTTACTTTACAAAAAATAACTACAAAATTCTTTCCTAATGTGGAGTTGCACACATAAAATTATTACAATGCTCAGAAAAAACTTGGTAATGTTATAATCCACACTGTATCAAAAGTAAATTATGTCACTGAAATATTGCTAACTGCTACATGTAGGCTTTTCAATACTGAGAATATTATAATTTCAGGCACATACATGTATCCAATAAATATTCGCTTTCTTATAAAATTTCAGTTGAAGTGGAGTAATGCTTTCCATGATCACATAGAATATGTAATAAGTTCAAAACTTGAATAAAATAATATATCACAGTCTGTAGTTTCATATATTTCAAATTACCAGTACAATCTTTGTCAACAAGAAGTTATATAATTGTATACATGTATTTTTTACTTATTCTGGCTATTACCATTTCATTAGGTCAATAAGGACTAATGAACTCATTTATGATATATACATGCATGTAGTTACATAGTCAACACTTCTTGAATAAAATGTGTTTGCATCATAGGGTGAATTTTCAATGAATTTTCAATGATGCCATTTTCAAAATCCATGACCCTTGGCAACGTCACGCAAATCCAGGAACTTACAACATCTCTGACCCTCTGGCTGTGATTTTATAAAAATATTGAGAAATATTTCCTTGATTAACATCTGTTTTTCATGACAATTACTTGGCTTTTGGTTTAAAAAAAATCCTTTTCTTCATGAGTTATCCAAGTCTGGAAATATCTTTCAAATTTCCATGATTTTTCCAGATTTACATGACTACAGGAATCCCATGAATCCTGCAGCACTGTTTATTCTAAAGATTAATGGTAAAACTGAAGATTGCCATAATTCAAATCTTGATACTTAGATGAGGGCAGCCTGGTCACTGAACTGACCAGAAGACACCAGACCTGAAGGCACATCGCTTGGTTCACTGACTTCTTCCTTAGCTGTTTCTTCAGCTGGCTTAGAGGGTGTTGTTGTTTGATGGGCTGGTTGCTGAGTAGGTCCAGGTTGCTGAGTAGGTCCAGACTGCTGAACTGTTACAGGTTGTTGAGGGCCTGGAGCCATCGTAACCTGAGGGTACATTGCTGCAGCTGGAATCATCTGGATCTGTCCTCCAGGGCCTTGAACCTGGAAGAAGCCAACTTGTCCTGTTGGAGGGCCACCAATTGGCTGGGCTATTCCTGCTGGCTGGGGTTGTGGGACTAGCTGGGATTGAGCAAGAACTTGAGGCTGCATCTGTCCTGGGGCCTGGACTTGTATGAAGCCAGCTTGTCCTGGTGGAGGGCCACTCATCTGCTGGGTCATCCCCGCTGGTTGTGACTGTGGGGCTGGCTGGATCTGAGCAAGAACTTCGGGTTGGGTCTGCCCCGAGGCTTGGACCTGGACAAAGCCAGTTTGTCCAGTTGGAGGGCCACTTTGCTGCTGGGACGTTCGGACAGGCTGTGGTTGTTTGACTCGTTGCTGTTGTGGTGGTTGATTATACTGTGGAGGTGGCGGCAGTTGAGGGACTGCTTGGTTATGTGGTGTCCCTGCTGGCACAGCTACAAAAGATTGAGACTGAGGGCTAGGTGCTGGATACATGAATTGACCAGGCTGGTTAGAAGTGCCAGATGGCCCATCTGAGGTTAATGCATAAAGGATTTTAAAAAAAACTCTTTTTAATATCCAGGCAGATTTTTTTTTACTTGTACATGTATCTCCGTAAATTACAGAGAGATTTACCAAATGGCATCTCATTTAAAGAATTCCTCAACAACTAAAACCTGTCGAACAAGTGTCACCAGACAACTACTCCACAAGATAATAATTCCCTAGGCAAACTACAAAAGTAGGGGGTAGTATTAACAAGTTGTTTATTGCTTAGGGAGGTAGTTTTCCAGGGGGGTAATGTCCCATAGGTAACTACACGAGTAGAGGGTAGTATTACAGTTGTTTATTGCTTAGGGAGATAGTTTTCCAGGGGGTAACTGTTCCACAGGTAGTAAGGGTCTAACTGTCGGGGGGGGGGGGGGGATGGTAGTCCAGGTAAACTCGAATCTTGGGTGGAGAGAGGCAAATGTAGATTAAAGTCTTGCCAAAGGACATCAGTGCCGCGGCTGGGACTTGAACCGTTATCTACTGTTCGCAACAAATCTTCTAGACCACAAAACCTCTACTACAATCAGAATCAATTAAGGTTTGTGTACAGCCGAGACCAGACCGTCTTTAAAATGTCCCACAATCGTGAAATCTTGTATGTGCACTGACTACTAATCGGCAAAGATCGATTTACCTGCAATATAGATCGGTCTTGAACAATGGTTATTGGGTACTGCCATCACAGTTTCTCCTCCAATGTTGGCACCATGGTAGACCTACATGTAGGAATGTGAGAGAAAATATTTTTTAACTTTATAATAATAATAACTAGAAATGTCCATTGCCGCGCAATGCGAAATGTATCCCCCGGCACTGGCAGCGATTCGAAGGAGGGACAAAGAACCTCCCCCCTGAAAGCAATCCATCAAGAAATGTGGCCTACCGAGTGCACTCTCACCATTCTCCAAAGTATGACCTTTGACCCTATAAAAGACGGGACACTGGTGGCAACATCACCAAAAACTGTAGGTTTTTAGATTACACCAAGAGACACCTTCATGCAAAATTTGAACGAAATCCGTCAAGAAATGCAGAGGAGTGCACGAAATGGACAAATGACCTTTGACCCTATACAGGATGAACAATGGGGGCAGCATCACCAAAACGTAAAGCTTTGTAGGTTATACCAAGATACATCCCCATACAAAATTTGAAAGAAATCCATCCAGAAATGTGGCTTGCAGAGTGCACTCACACCATGCCCTGAAGTATGACCTTTGACCCTATAAAAGATGGGACACTGGTGGCAGCATCACCAAAAACTTTAGGTTTTTAGATTACACCAAGAGACACCTTCATGCAAAATTTGAAAGAAATCCGTCAAGAAATGCAGAAGAGTGCAAGAAATGGACAAATGACCTTTGACCCTATAAAGAATGGAACAATGAGGGCAGCATCAAGAGGAAAGATGTGTAGATTATACCAAGATACATCTCCATACAAAATTTGAAAGAAATCCATCCAGAAATGTGGCCTGCAGAGTGCACTCACGCCATGCCCTGAAGTATGACCTTTGATCCTATAAAAGACAGAACACTGAGGGCAGCATCACCAAAATCTATAGGTTTCTAGATTATACCAAGCGACACCTTCATGCAAAATTTGAACAAAATCCGTCGAGAATTGTAACCGCTAGTGCATACACAAACTATCCCCCAAAATATGGCCTTTTACCCTATAAAAAGACGGAACACTGGGGGCAGCATCACCAGAAATTATTGGTTTCCAGATTTTACCAAGATACACCTCCAAAGAAATGTGACCGCTAGTGCGTACACAAGAATGTGACGGCGGTGGAACGCTGCTGAAACCAAAGTATCCTCCAGCATACTGCCGAGGGATACAATAAGATTAATTTATATAGCACAGCTGCTATTTGAATATACTCTACTGGGCTTTGATGGAGAATCCCATATATGCTTACACTATATAAACAACACTAAACTACTTTAAAAGCCTCTGAAAACAGATGGGTCTTCAGTAGAGATTTAAAAATGGGGACTGACTGTGCTTTCCTTATTACATAAGGAAGTTGGTTCCAGAGTTTTGGAGCAGCACAGCTAAATGCATAATCTCCAAGAGTTGCTTTCGTTTGGACATGAGGCAACTTTGAAGCAGTTTGTCGTGTGAACTTCTTAAATTATATATGGATGCAATTTAAAAGATAATAATTCAGACAAGTAATTTGGGGCTTCAGCCAATTTTGAGTACCGCTACTCGCAAAAAAAGCTTAATTTGGCAAAAACGTATATCACTGTAAATTGATAACATGTACTGAATGTTGTGGTAAATTTTAAGCCAGCTAATTGTAAACAGAAAAAAACCAATTGTAAAAAGTGAAAACTTGCTAAAAACGGTACACACTGAAATTCGCAAACACAGAATATATGTAGATATATTATGTTTTATGTAGACAAGATACATGGCTTGGACATAGTCCACACATAATATGGAATGTCTATTTTGCATGTTTAATAGAAAGATTAAATGAGAACTTACCGTTTGAAATTTAATCGTTACTTTAAGAGTAATTTTGTAGGGAGAGATTACATGAGAGCCCGTAATGCGCATGTGCGGTCAATCTTTGCAGCACAAATGTGCCTACAGTTCAAAGCCAGAGAAAGATTTAGTTAATGAGAACTTACTGAAGATTAAGAGTAAGGGAGGGAGAGGCGGGCATGTAATCTCTCCCTACAAAATTACTCTTAAAATAACGATTAAATTTCAAACGGTAAGTTCTCATTTAATCTTTCTATTTTACTACGTAATTTTTCCGTGAGAAATTACATGAGATTTTGTAGCTCTGTAGGTACATTTGTCAACCCATGAAAACTTTGCATGGTTCACAATCAACAAGTAATGAAAACAGTTCGCTTTGGGAAAACCCACAAGCCAGTAAAATATGTAAGTACACAAAATAATGCTAACCTGACTTCAGAAGAAGTTCACTGCAACTCAAATAAGGGGGAATGTATTCCCCATAATCCCTGCACTAACACAGTTTCTATTCAAGTTCTTGCTCTACAGCAAGTCTCGGTATACATAGAGAAGACTCTTATGATTTTTAAGTTTGCCCCCCTAACACTGCTTGCGTGAAGCATTTAGTTTCAGTGTTAAGAGGTTTGTGATAGAACTTCCTAAAAGTACATTCGCTAGACCAGCCTGCTTTGCTGAGAATCTGAGAAACTGGAATTTCAGACCTCTGTGCAGCTGATGTAGATGCAGCCCTAGTCGAATGGGGCTTGTAAATGTCCGTGTCGATTCCAGCTAAAGACAATGAAGTCTTAATCCATCTAGATATAGTTTGCTTACTGACACGCTTGTGTGGTTTCTGGAAACTAATAAAGAGATATTTCTCATCACCTCTTAGATGTCTAGTGCGAAGCAAGTATTGCTTGAGATAACGAATCACACATAGTCGTCTATCAACTGGGTATGCTTTCATCTTCAGTTCACTACTAGCATTGCCTGGGCGATGTTGTTTAAGCAGTGTAGTGAAGGAGAATGTCACTGAGCTATCCTTGAGTAGCATGTTGTCAAGGTTTAAGTCATGAATCGATTGCACACGTTGAGCAGAAATCAGTGCAATAATTGACACAAGTTTAAGCGACAATTGTTTCAAGCTGAGCGAATTAGCTGGTGCAAGCTTTCTCAAATAGTTGAGAACTATCTTTACATCCGAGATGTGAGAATACCTTGCTGTTGGAGGTCGTAACTGAAACACTCCTATCAAAAAGCGAGACAAAAGAGGGTGGGATCCTGTTGGATAAGATCCTTCCAAAGTGAGAAAAGTTGCTAACGCACTCCTAGCTGCGTTCAGGGAGCTGTAGCTTGCTCCTTGCACGTAAAACATTTCAGAAAAGAATTCTAGTACTGTCTCTACTGTACTTTGTAAGTAGTTCAATCCCTTGTTTGAACAAAAACGCTTCCACTTCCTTATGTACACATAGTATTGCTTCTTGGTTGATGCCCGCCAAGAGGCTGCGATGACCTGTATTGTCCTGTTGCTCAGTCCCTTACCCTGGAAGGGTCTCCACAAATCCTGCAACAAAGCAAATCAAGATGGGGAGAAAGTGGATGAGTTATATTAGATACTGGTTGCTTGAGAAGGTCTTTTCTTCTCTTGAGCAACATGGGTTCCCCTACTACTAAGTCCTTAAAAATTGGGAACCAAGCCTGAGTGGGCCAATTTGGTACTACTAACAGCCCGGTCGCTTTGTCTGCTTGTATCTTTTGTAAGCATCTTGATATCAGACAGAAGGGGGGAAATGCATAGAAATTGAGATGGCCCCAATCTATTGTGAAGGCATTCACTGTTTCAGCGCCAGGTTCTGGCAACCAAGATACAAATCTAGGAAGTTGAGCATTCAGTCTGGATGCAAACAGATCTATTTCGGGTAGACCAAAGTGGTCAATAACCTGTGAAAAGGCTTTCTTATCCAACATCCATTCTGTTCTGTCATTGAATTTTCTGGACATTTGGTCTGCCTCAGTGTTTAGACAGCCTGGTAGATGGGCTGCAGTTATCCATATATTTCTCATCATACACCATTTCCAGATTTCCGAAGCTATACGATCACAATCTCTAGATTTGATGCCCCCAAAGTTATTCAGGTAGCTTACTGCTGTTTGATTGTCTAGTCTCATGAGCACGTGCAAATCACGCCTATCCTCACAAAAAGCCCTTAAACCTAGACCTGCGGCTAGGGTCTCTAAGAAATTAATTTCATTATTTTGAGCTCGTATCAACTCTTGCTCATTCCATCTTCTTCCTATCTTAGTGTGGAGGTTAGTTGCTCCCCAGCCCATGCCACTTGCATCAGTACGTAGCTCAATTTGTGGATTTACACGTCTGATTGGGGAAAAGGAGGATCTTACATTCTCTATCCACCATAATAATTCCTCCTTTGCCTTAGAGGAGAGCTTCATCGGCCTATCAAAATGACCCTTACATTTCTTCAGGGCAGCAATCTTATCCCTTTCAAGGGAGCGATAAAACAAGGGACCATATTGTACAGCCGGGAATGATGCTATCAACTTCCCTATCACTCTAGCTACCACCCGAATGAGAGGGTTGATGGCATGAAGTAGATCTGTGCAGTCTGTGACTATATCATCTTTCTTATCTTCAGGTAGAGAAAGATGCATAATTACTGAATTTAGCATGAACCCAAGGAATTTTATCTCCTGCATAGGTATAAGGACTGACTTTTCAGGGTGTACCAGGAACCCCAACTCTGAAAGAGTATCTGTAGTAGCTGTGATTGCAGCCTTAGTACGTTCCTTGTCTTTTCCAATGATTATGGTATCGTCTAAGTACCCAACCACTACATGACCTGCCTGTCTGAGCGAGGCAAGAACAGGCTTAAGTAACTTGGTGAATAACCTAGGGGCTGTGCTAAGGCCATTTGGAAGGACCTTGAACTGTAACAGTTGCCCTTTCCATACAAATTTCAAATACTTTCTGTGGCTAGGATGGATGGGGACAGAGTAATAAGCATCTTGGAGGTCAACTGAAGCAAGATAACAATTTGGAGAAATAAGTGCAGCAGCTACATGAATATCATCCATCTTAAAATGATGGTACTGAAGGCTCTTATTTAGGTCTGACAGGTCTAAAATCAGACGCAGCCCGCCATTCTTCTTGGGCCGAGTGAAAATATTGGAAATGAATTCGCCTTCATCATGATTACATTTCTCTATGACATTTTTGCCCAAAAGTTTCATAATTTCATTGCTGATAGCAGCCTGTTCAGTCTGACAGGACTTGAATTGGAAAAATGGCCGAGATCTTCTCGGAGGCATGCACTTTGGATCAAATTCAAGTTTGTACCCTTGCACTGCAGCCAAAATGAAAGCATCAGATGTAATGCTGCACCAATTTTCATAAAACTGTTTCAGTCGACCTCCAACAGGAGTACTACATGTAAATGAATCTTTGGAATG